>SEOQ01000327.1:0-28028 GCA_004679275.1 Dentipellis fragilis
CTCAGGGGAGCGATGGGGGGAGGCGAGGGGACGTGAGGGCGAATCGGGGGCGTGGGGATAAGGAATGGACGCGGGATGGTATCAGGCGTGGATGACCTTGATGGAGGAGCTGGGGACGAGAGACGGGAGGGAGGATCCTGGCGCAAGGGACTTGGCGACAGGGGCGTCAGTGGGCGGTTCCTTGCTGATATGTCAAGCACGTCCGCGGCTCGAGAGGGGTACGCGGAGGGTTTGAAGACCGGTGTGGGCGCGACGACATATGGCGAGCAGGGAGAGCCCGCGCGCGATGCGCTCTCAGAGCTCCCTCGTGACACGGAGAAATCGAATGTCCACGCCGCCCTGTCCTCGTTCAGGTCGAGTTTTGACGTGCGCCGGGAGACGACGATAGTCTGTTCACCTGCCCAGGCCCGCGGAAGGACGTCCTGGCCATCCATCACGTTCCTGGCCTTGATGGTCCGTCGACGCAGGAAGAGGAAGAGCAAGGCCAGGCAGAGAAGGAGGATTCCGACAGCTGCGCCCAAACAGGCACCGACAATGGCGATGAGATGATGTTTGTCCGACGCATTTTGGGCAGTCGTGAAGCCAATTGGGGCGACGTTGACAGACCCGGCGGAAGATGCGCCAGGGCAGCTCGCACCTGAAGGAAGAGTATCGACCAGAATGGACTGTGCTGCCCAATTCCCTGCCCTGGAAGAAGCGGTGTTAGTTCGGAAATTCACCGCATGCTAATAGGGATACTAACGCATCGCTCATGGAAACTACATCGCGAAAGCAGGAAATCAGAAACATGTCTCGTACCGAAAGCAAACAGAAATCCTACCTAGAAGAGCGGTACTTGACGCTGCATGGTTGATATAGGTGAAATAGTTGTCTTCTTGGGCCAGCGTGAAGTTCGACACGGTGGAACCGATCTCTGCAATCGAGACGGTGTACGGTCGAACACCGCCGCTCATCGTAAGACCCAATGATTGACACGTCGAGATCCCTTTGGTCACGTTTGCCGCTAAGACCGGGCGGGCAGACGATCCCCGAACAGAAGAAAGACATGACGAAGACCCGCCACCTGTGATAATTCATGAGCAACGAGAATAGCAGCAGGCGTTGTAATGTATACCAGAAACACTGAACACCGACGGCAGAACGCCTCCGCTGTTACCCTCAGAATCAACGAGACTGAGCACCAACTGCGATCCTGATGATGAAGTGAGTGAGCTATGCAATCTGACGAGACCATCTGATGGAGCCCTACCTGTTGGATAATTGACCTGCCAGCTGAGGTTACCGCCTTCCATGTCGATAGGACTAACTGTGGTCAACCCGTCCAGCTCATATGCGACCATGAAATACGGAGGACGTCCGACACTAGATAAGTTGCTGGCAGGCGACTCAACCGTGATCCCCACGGTGCCACACGGAACAAAGCTTGCCTAATATTTCCGGGCAGTCAGCGCTGATGAAACATGAATGTAAAAGAGCTAATCGCACATCTCCAGCCAACGACCACTGAAACACTACCTCCTGAGCAACGCACTGCATGACGATCATACTGGACATGAGGAAAAGAGGAAGCCAGAGCAGGGACATGATGACTAGGTGCCTCGTTAGAGCTGTCGGAAAGTGAGGTCCGAGTGGGCGAGCGGAAAGCTCAGACGAGGGGGATATATATAAGAGTCATAGGCGCGCTTCCCGGAGACAGAAGCAAGGGAACGCTGGAGTCCGTACCTGTCGAAACGCCAAAGACGCCCACGATCGCTAGGGTGATGGAAGATATGCCAATAGAGGACATAGTGGGTACTACGGAATGCCGTTGAAACGCCGAAGACACCAGTTGAGCAATTGGGAACGCCTGACCAAAGCGTCCGGAGGGCGAATCTGTCCGTGGGCACCACGCCCCGAGCGTGTGCAGGTGGTTATTAACAGATGTGAAGCCGCGAATTGCATCTTAATCGCCACGGATCACCATTGCTGCAACCACCGTCCGCCTTCCTCGACATGATGAAGGCAAAAGCGACGTTGGTATACGTAGAGCGTTCATGGGAATGCAGGCGTCTAGAGATCGAGAACGCAAACCCGATTTCCTTTCGAGGCGCTCCATGTGAACCTCGGAGCGCTCATACATCCTCCGAGGATGGCGGTGCAGAAGCACACGAGCCTCTCCTGAAACCAAATGAAGACACGGCTCCAGCAATCCCCGACATATTTAGCGCATGGAACCGGCCATGAGGCAGAGGATCTACGACAAAGATAGGACCATCTCAGAAGATGTCCCGACATTAAGGGTCCGCTGAAGGGCAGCTGGGTGGACGGGTTGGAACATGACATACCGCGAAACCTTCATACATGCTTCATTGCCTGCGCGTCTTGCCGGTGAGCTTCTAAACCAGCGATAAAGAGAGGACGGTGACGCGCTTCATGCTAACGGAAATGGAGGATTTGCATGCGCGGTTACCAAGGTGTTGCGTCTTGGGTCTTGGTTCCGGTAGGGGACTCGGGATTATATTTTGTCACGCCTGTGGCCGTAGAAATGCTTGTTCGAGCTGGTTGTCGCTCGGTGGCAAGCCTATTTACCATCAGTTTCATTGTTTTAGGGAGGTGGCCGCTTTGATAAGTGCGTTCGCTTATCAGATAACGAGGCAATTACAGCCACCGGAGCTTGCCGACCGACTTCCGGCCGGCCTCGGTCGTCCCTCCCCCCCGTATCTCTGAACCACCGCTCGAAAAGCTGAAAAATATGATTTGAGTATAGAGATATCAAAGTACCAAATGAGCCCGTTTGATTATTCCTCGCAAACTACTGCGTGTCACCTGGCATAAACATGGGTCGAAAAGCATTGTCTGACGTAAGCCGATGGCCGGTCTGGATTGGGGCTCCGAGTTCTGGCCGGGCGGTGAGCAAGCCTAGGGTCCTCCAGGCAATCGCTGAGGCTTGTCGTCGTCCGACGCGTTCGCCTCTCATTCACAACCACACCATCTCAACCCCCCACCGAACGTCTCTGCGACTGGCTGTGCTTATTACGCTTTCTCGGAGACCCAGGGGTCGCACTTGACTTACGAATCTGGCAACCTTGTTCCGAAATTACGCTGCGCAACTCTCGCCCCCCAACAATGCCTACTTCGACCAGAGAACCATCCGAAACCCCCTCCAGATCACCCTCACCCTCCATGCCTGCCCAGCCTGATCACTTCTACGGCTCAGAGGGTGTCCCATTGCCGCCGTCGCCAGAGTCTGACGGCAGGACCTGGCTCAATCCCGACGACGATCCCTACGCCTCACGTGGCATACCCGTCTTCAAACCATCCATGGAAGAGTTCCAAGACTTCGAAGGTTACATGAATAAGATAGAGTGCTGGGGTATGAGAAGTGGGATCGTAAAGGTCATACCCCCGAAAGAATGGTCAGTCTCGCTCTATGTCGCGTCGAGCACCGGTCATATGAACTCTATGTACGCGAACACAGGAAAGACACGTTGCCCTCAATCATGGAGCAGCTAGCAGCCGTGAAGCTCAAATCCCCGATCGAGCAGCACATGCTCGGCAACGCGGGTCGCTATCTCCAACAGAACATGGAGAAGAGACGGACGATGAGTGTCCGAGAGTGGGCGGAGCTGTGCGAGCAGGAGGACCTGCGTGCGCCGGGCGTCGACGACGTCGGTCTGCACCATGCGCCGAGGAATGAGGGGAGGTCGAAGAGGAGGAAGAAGACTGACGCCACGACCCGGACGGAGACTGCCGAACCGGACGCGGCGGTCGAGGTCAAGACAGAAATCGAAGGGGACGGCGAACTACCCAAAGCTACATCTGATGGACAACCGTCCTACTCTCATGAGTCTTCTGCGCACAGTATCCCAACACCAGCGGCCTCCGTAGCCGCTGCTGAGGAGCAGATCGACAAGGATCACTCGACGAAAGCCGCTTCACCCTCACCCTCCATGCGACAGACCCTTGAGCCAGAGGAAGAGGGGATGGGAGAGGCGGCTGATGACAAGTCTAAGGTGAAGGGCAAAGGCGGGCGTCAACCCCGGACGAAGGAGATGAGGGAGGCGAGCCTTGCGCAGCGTCAGGCTAAGGATGTGGCCTTCCTTGAGAATTTTGACCCCGACTCCGATTGGCTTCCCCCCAATACCACACCCTTCGACTACACACCTGAGTTCTGCTTGAAGCTAGAGCGGCAATTCTGGCGCAACCTTGGGTTTGGCAAGCCCGCATGGTATGGAGCAGATATGCAAGGTGCGTCGCATCAGATACCTGTCGCTCTCTGTCTGCGACGCTAAATCATGATGTCTTCAGGATCGCTGTTCACAGATGAGACCACAGCATGGAACGTGGCTCACCTGCCATCGACGCTGTCTCGCATCTTGCCCAGTTCGAGAAATGGTCTCCCGGGGGTGAACACCCCCTATCTGTACTTCGGCATGTGGCGAGCAACTTTCGCATGGCACGTCGAAGACATGGACCTGTTCAGTATCAACTACATCCACTTCGGTGCCGGGAAGTTCTGGTACGCCGTCCCCCAAGGACGAGCAGGTGCGCTGGAACAAACGATGAGAGGTAAGCATGTTCGATTTCGATGCCGCGACCTCCTCATCTACAGCGCTTAACAATTTCCTTTTTAGGATATTTCCCGGATGGCCCGTCCAGGTGCCCCCAGTTTCTCAGACACAAGTCTTATCTTGCTTCACCCAACCTTTTGGCGAAGGCGTCGTGCCGGCCAAATACCCTTGTGCAGAATGCGGGTGAATTCGTCATCACATATCCCCGTGGTTATCACGCAGGATTCAATCTGGGTTTCAATTGCGCTGAGAGCGTCAACTTCGCGTTGGAGAGTTGGCTTGAGCTTGGCCGGAAAGCTAAGGCCTGCCAATGTATCTCTGACAGGTACGTTCACAATTACGTTGATATGATGCCGCTTCTAACGGTTCCGTTGTGCAGTGTCCGCATTGACGTCGACGAGCTTCTTCGGGAGCGGGAAGCTGAGCGCCTCATCGAAGAAGCCCGGCTCGCCAAGGCGAACACAAAATCGAAGAAACGGAAATCGGAGGAGGGCGCTCCCGCGTCCAAGACGAAGAAGGCAAAGACCAAGAGCAAGCCCGAGTCTAAGAGCAAAACCGAGTCTAAGGGCAGGCCCGAGTCCAAAGCATCCACTAGCGGCACTGCCCCTCTTCCCAAGGTGTCTCTTACCATCAAGCTCGGCCCGAAGCCGAAGGCGCCGGAGCCGTTCCCGTGCTGCTTGTGTTGCTCCATGGATACGAACGGCTTGCTGCCTGTTCAAGATCCGCCGACCGCGAGCCATGCGGCCTACGCGGAGGTCAAGGTTTGGCAGGCGCACGAAGAATGCGCGAATGTCTTGCCTGAGACTTGGGTCGACGAAATCGAAATTGGGGGCATGCCGGAAGATGGGACGCCAAAGAAGATGAAGGCTGTATTTGGTGTGGATGCCATTGTCAAGGATAGGTGGAACCTGGTTCGTGTCCTTCTACCCCTTATGTATGGTCTCTTCACTGACGGAGCACGGATTTCGTAGAAATGCTCTGCATGCACGAAGAACCGCCCGAAAATGCACGGTGCGCCTGTCCAGTGCACGAAGGGCAAATGCTCGAAGGCGTTCCACGTCTCGTGTGCTCGTGACGGTGCAGCAAGTAACATCATGTACAGGACCCTTGGGTTCGTAGAAAAGGAGGTCGTTTTCACAGAGCCTCCGATGGAGGCCGCTCCCATCGCTCAGCCCCCATTTGGCGCTGTTCCGATGGACGTGGACCATCCCTTTGGCAATCAGGCCGGAGGCGAGATGGCCATCGATGCTCCAGATCCTAGTGTCTACAAGACGATTAGGAAGCTTGAAATCGAGCTCTTGTGCCCACAGCACAATCCGGTATGTGATACTCCTGTTGATTCCGCGTCGTAGTATTCATTTTTGGTAGGCGGTCACCGAAGCGAAGAAGGCTAGTAAGCAGGACAAGATTCGCAGTCAGCTACTCGCTCTGGAGCCCATGGCGCGTATCAAGATCCGAGTCAGTGCCGGCGTGTTTGAGGTCTCGCTTTGCCGCGTTCTGGACGAGAATAAGTCTGTCGAGGTGCTTTGGGACAAGGGCGTCAAGAGGGAGTTCAAGTGGGGAAGCGTCGTCTTCGGGAGCACCGAAGGGCAGACCGTTGGACAAATGCCGACTGAGGCTGTGGTTGCGCCTGATACACAAATTCTGCAAGCGCAGCTTCTGCAGCGTATGATTTCCGGTCCGTTTCCCGTGGCTTCGTACTCATAGATTCTCGCAGAACAACACGATGGGCAATCTGCAGCGCCGGTGACCTTCCCGTCGTTCACGGTGGCCATGGCCGCCACCAACAGGCAATCGGCTTCGGCGACCCCTCAGCCACCGCAAGCTGGGCCCTCTCAGCCAACGCAGTCCGCTGGATATGTGAACTACAATCCGGCTACAACCACATACCAATATGGCCAGGATGTCTGGCCATACTACATGTCCTCGTACACGCAACAGCAGCCAGCGTCGATGAAGTACCCGACCAACACAGCCGGCTATAGCCAGCAACAAGCATCCTCGTCTTCGTACCCATACGCCACTTACGCTCAAACGCCATATACGGCGCAGCAACTCGGGTTTGCCTCGACTTCGTTTACGGGATACGGCATGAACCAGCCGTCGGCCTCAGGCATTTCTTCTGTCCCGACAAATGTCCAGGCGCCAACCGCAGAAAATAACACAACTTCTGCGGCGACAAGCGCAATGGCTTCTGTCACACCACCCTCCACGGCCCCTGCCATGACATACATCCCAGCGCCTGCCGCACTAACCCTGGCGCCTACTGGACCACATGTCCCGCAGGCGCCCATGCAGCCGCAAGCGCCCCCGGTACACTCGTTCAGCCTCCCGCTGGGCCCTACCGCCGGATCCATACATGCGCCCTCGCCTTCCTCAAACATGCTAGCAGCGTCGTCTCTAGCGCAAGCAACGGGCCCCGTCCCGACTCCCGCTCCCGCACCAACGCCCTTGACGCGGCCGATGGCCCTCCCGCCGCAGTACACGCAAGCGCCCAAGACAAGGCAAGCAGGCATCCATTTCCAGCAGTTCTATACTGGACCAAGAAAGCCTAATATCGGCTCCAGGTCGCGCTCGCAGAGCCAGGCGCCCGCGGCGCAGGCTAAGGCGCAAAATCAGGGTGGCGCTGAGCAGGTCGCGTCTGCGCGATCGACGGGCACGACGCCGGCCCCGGCAGGCAGTCCGCGGATGGGTTGCCGAATTGACTTGGACGATGATTGAAGTTCTGTATGATAAGACTCTGAGTGTGCATTGCGCAGTTTGTAGGGTGTACGATTCGGTTGGTTCGATCGCGACTTGTTTTGTTTTGTTCTACTTCGATTGCCTCGACCTGCGTTTGCGTTTTGGAGGCATTTGATTTTATTCTCTAACATACGCGAATGTACTTTAGTGGTTCTCGTTATATTCTACTCGCCGTTCTGTTGATGTTTTCGAAATCAAATAATCGTTGAAGGTGTTGGATTCTCAAACATTTGTTACTGCTGTGTACGGTGGACGAGACGCGCCAGGCCGAATTTGGCCTGAATAGTATTGCGCTTTGACCCGTCCCTGTGGCGACTGCGCTGGGGACCCTCGACACCGTACCTCATACTGTCCTAAGACAAGAGGGATAAGCTATATCTGACAACCTTGGTGATAGTCTTGTGATAGTCGGTAAGGCCTTGACAAGACTTGGACAAGACCTCTAGCGCCCNTGCAAGACCTTACCAGAGCCTATAAGTGGGCGGTGGCTGTGCGCCAGTCAACAATAGGATCCNATAACTTCGGATAAGTCCTCTACTCGTACTAGTGTGGTGAGCGTCCTAATCCCCTTCCTGACACCTCTGACCCCGCACTACTTACCCATCTCATCGCATCCTTACTACCACCAGTAATTGGCAAAGCCGGAGGCTCCGCGACTGGCTTCCANGGGCANGTCACCGTTATCACCGTCGCGCTCGAATACCGACGGCCTGGGCGTAAGATGATGGACCTCCCTGAGTGCGTCGAGGACGAGGCGTGGGCTGCGCGAACGACATCGCGATTGGCACGGTACGAGGGCCTCGGGTATAGCATAGTATCNTGGCAGCCTTGGGCTTGGGCCGGGAAGGANGAGGAGGATGTATTTGGTGAGTCGTCGTTTCGAGTATTAGATTGCTTGTTTCGTTTGGGTGCGCGTACGTATGCATGGAGAGTATGCTAGGCACGGCNCTTTGGACGGCCATTGATACTTTCCGATAGCTGCGCGTCGGATGGCCACCTGTGGCCACCTGTCCAATGCTAAGGTGACAATGCGGGGCCCTATGCNGCACTTTCTGGTGAGCCNCCCACTGCTACTCTCCGTCTACGACATCCGNGCGTCTCTCCACGTCCTGACGTTGACCACACCTCTACAGCCATGCGGAAATCCTTGTCTCGAGGTCCGATATGACGTACGGTGCTCNCGAACAGGCGGGACATGATAGCCAGTGCGTACGGCGTCTCGCAGCGCTACCAGTAGGCTCATATATCACTGACCTCTTACATGCTCCAACANNATGTTCCAACGAAGACGGGTAAGTTTGTCGCCNAGCTCTCCGAGGCTCCTAATAATGGCGAATTCGTGGATTCCTGTCGTGGAGAAGGCCTTCTTCGGGTGAGCATTGGAGCCGCTTACCCTCGAAATGTCTGCAGTCTTGACTCTATATCTTCGAATTCCACTAGCTTCCNTCTCGAACAGACAGAAAAGGGCCACAAACCCNCCCAAAGCCAAGATGAATGGCCTGTCGCTGCAAGTCGTGCACGGAGCATCGAGACGCTCNCCTGGTGGAATTCATAGGTTCATTCTCGTGCCGCATGNGCTCCGTCAACCTTTGGTTATAGGAAAGTTCCAGGAATGTCGAAGTGTTCCGTCAAGAATGCCGGTCCCTCTGCTGCGATAACCGGTGCTGAGGCCTGAGGCCATAGATATGGACGACNCAATTTCTCGACGTGTAGAGGTGCGTTGTGTTCATGTGCNGAACGTTGCGCTGCTTTCTGCAACAGATGANGGCACCCAGACTACCCAGGGCCCTCAGAATACGGCAGCACCNTTCGCGGGCCAATTTGCTCACGCCTCTACGAGAATCACTCCCTGTAGGNCCCGAGCTCTTCGCAACAGTGCACAAAGAGGCAGGGGGTCGTCTGTCATCGTCAGGTGCATCTTCTTGTCTAGTTCATGAANGCTTCTCACTTTAGCAGCNGCTCCACGCGCAACTGCTGAGGCCGCCCCTCGAGCTCCAGCCGCTTCACCGCCTGCAGATGAGATGGCTGAGCTGCAGTAAANGGCACATGCAACGCCCGCGACAGAGCCTAGGCCGAAGCAAAAGGCACGCGCTCACCACCGAAGCCAACGTGTATTCACGGCAGGGTTCGTCTTCGTGCTATGCNTTGAACAGCCNGAACTAACTTGCGGCGTCGTTTCCTACTCCTACAGAATGCCCTTGANCACGCATGTACATCTTGTCGCTCTCGTTCGTCACTCTCGTCCACTTCTCGTTNGTCNCGTTCTCGCTTACCACCTGGTTCATTCACTG
The DNA here is from genome assembly GCA_004679275.1 of Dentipellis fragilis. Classification (NCBI taxonomy): domain Eukaryota; kingdom Fungi; phylum Basidiomycota; class Agaricomycetes; order Russulales; family Hericiaceae; genus Dentipellis; species Dentipellis fragilis. The sequence goes on from SEOQ01000327.1 coordinate 9,584, forward strand.
CATTTTTACCTGCTGATGCACCATCACATGCAACGCCCGCGTTCTGCACGAGCTTTTACTGTCTCGTAACCTTTCTCCGGCATCACTCGTATCATCTGTATATGATATATCTCGACAACGAAGCAACGCGTAAAGACGCGAGCGGCACTGTTGAATTCGCGCCCTCGAGACGATTCCGTAGGTGCATGAAAGCACCCATTTTGATGCAGTTTCAAAATCGGACTTCGAGAGAAGAGGTCACATTACATTTCATGGACAAGTGCTGCTAAGCGAAGTTGGACGGCATGAGTAGATTCGGATTTACAAGCTACGGCATTCTTTCAATAAGCTACTTGGGTAACCACTTCGTCATGATGTATGTACAGGTATGGATCACATTGAAGAGCACTACTTCTACTTCTGCTCCTTCTCCCACTTCAAGAGCCATGCGCGGTCCTTATCCAGTTGAGCATACCTTGACAACCTACCCAAGACAGCCCCCAACCTTTCTTCATGTGTGCCTTCTAATCGTAGGCGTTCCCTTGCAGAAACCACATGTGCAGGGCGGAATCCGAGACGCACCCACCGGAGCAGCCCGCCCGCACAATACTGCGTGATGGAGTAGCGGCGCTCCCCCTCAGCAATTGGGGTGTTGCCATGGCGAATACCTGCTGATGAGAGCAGCAAGGTGGAGCCAGCAGGAAAGCGAATACAAAGCCGAAGACCCCAGAGATAGATGTCTCCGCCATTGTCAGAGTTGAAATTCCCTAAGGACGTCACGGTGCAGGGGACGTCCGGAGCATTGCCGCAGTCGTTATGGTCAATGCATTCCGTTTTTGGGCCAAGGTTGAATGTAACGGACGGATAGATGCTGCCATGGAAGTTCTGTTTGAGCTCGGGCTGCTTCTTCGTGAGGGCCCGCATCGCCTCATGAAGGTTGGCGTAGACCTTCGGAAAGTACGAGGCCATCGCCTCTGTACGTGGTGATTAGCACGTTGGCGCTGGAGAAGACAAGCGCATGCAGGCGTACGACTTTGAAAATGTGCGATGCGCTGCACGTCCTTGTCAGACAAGAGCGTTTCAATGAGTTCCTCGTCCTTGGCGGAGTGCTGGCGCACCGCAGGAATCTATGGATGATGCCGTGCATCAGTGACGTGCGTAGGGAGGCGATGGGGGCACAAACCTTTTGCCCAGTCCCGTATGAAACGCCGACGTTCCAGGCAGCAATGTTGCCGCGACGGTGTGGCGTGTTATCTGCTGTGAATGAGCCACGGCTGCGCGTTGCTTCTAAGAGATCCGCCACGCGCTCTGTCGCTGCTGGCCAGCGGTGCTCAGGCTCTCGGTTGTCATCCTCCTTGGGTCTGCCAATGAGCACAGCAATAATCCGCCCCTGCCTATCAAGGATTGCATACGGTGTTCTATGGATGCATGAGTTATGCGGGCGGGGTAGAGGGATTACGCTGACTTACGCCCCGTCCCAGTTGAACTGCATGAAGCCATGCTCCTGCAGCTCCAGAAAGGTCCAAGGCTGCGATGACAAGCCGTCGAGGCTCTTCACGGTGTATGCGCCGTTTGTGACCAGGTAGTCGATCGCGGCATTCATGTCATTGCAGACGATGGCCAGCGGCGGATCCTTTTTGGCGAAGGAGGGCCCGTGGTGGTTTGGCACGTTCTCCCACTGCGCCGGCTTGTCCCTCTCTGCTGCTCGTCTTGCCTGCCTTCGCCGCTTTCTACCGGCCTTTGATCCCTCGGTTCGCTTACGCTTGTTCTTTGTTGAAGGTCGGGGTGGAAGCGACGGCGGCGGCGGCGGAAGCGATGATGGCAGCGACAGAGGTGGCGGAGATGGTGGCGTGCTCAACGGCGAGGAATGACCTTCTTCTTGGGTGCCATTGAGGCCAAGGTCCTCATCGTCGGAGACCGGCGGGAGCAGTGGGCTGCTGGGTGCAGTCGAAGCTGGAGACAGCGTCGTGGGAGAAGGGACGGCGACGCCGTCGCCTGATTCCCATGCAGCGTCACGCCTATCGTTCAGCGCATCGTTGGCGGCTATGGCCTTGAGAAGTAGCCCTGAGTATTGAAGATTTGTTGAGAATGGCGCAGCGGCTGCGGGCACGCCGTATTCTGTTCCGGAGCGTGTCTTCACCATGGCAGTGGATTTCTTTAGTGAAAAATATGGAGCTGGTTAGGGCTCTGTTCAGAAAGGCATGGCGTGAGGCTGGCGACGCGAAAATAGGGAATGTGTGCACACCGTTTGCGATGTCAACAGCCTAGGCCCCAAGCAGGTGCGAAGGGTGGCCGCCGGGCGCTGAATAGCAATTGACGGACGTGTTCCCGCCGAACAAGTTGGCCGTGGATGGAGCGGCGTAGGGCCTGTGCGGACCTGTATAAAATTATTAGCACCAAGAATGCCTGAGATTTCACGGATAGAGGCACTGGGGATGGAGCGGTTGAAGGAGAAGGAGTGGAAAAAAGAAAAGAAAATGCATCAGAGCCTGGGCAGACTCATCAGCAGCGAGGAGGATGGAGTGGGGGGGAGTTTGGAAGAAAAAAACGCATCAGGGCTGGGCAGACCCATCAGCAAAGCGGGGAGCAGGGTGGTGATAAAAAAAACGTGTCAGTGTCTGGGCAGACTCATCGGCGGCGAGGAGGGCAGGGTAGAGCAATTAAAAACACATTAGAGGCCCTATAAAAGCCGTCGGAGACGACTGGAGGGAAGGGCGTGGAAGAGGGCTGCACTCACGGAAGATGGGTGATGAGAGTTGGGGGCGGAGCAGCGATTTTTTGCACCGTTGCCATCTCATATACTTACAGTGCGGCGAGGTTGAGTTCTTCAAGTGAGCTTGACAGCTGCCAGACGCGATCACATGACTAGGTTCCTAGCCTGATGCCCGTGCCTGATGAGCCATCTTACGCCCGGGCCGTGCATCGATAGCGATCTCCCCATCCTCTTCTCCTACGCGTGCGCCCTCGGTCAAGCTCGTCCCTGCGGCAGCGAACACGGCTTCGGGCCTGCGCTTTGCTGCGCTCTTCTNCGCTTGCTGCGCTTNGCTGCGCTTTGCTGCGCTTTGCTGCGCTTTGCTGCGCTTTGCTGCGCTTTGCTGCGCTTTGCTGCGCTTTGCTGCGCTCTTCTTCCTGCGTGCGTGGCTGGCGGACTCTTCAAGCATTTGCGCCTTTGCCATGCGGTTACCCGAACGAGCTCGCAAAGAACGACCTGGTGATTATGGCCAAGGCGTTAAAGGAGCTACATGCGGGCTGGGTCGGAGCCTGTGCGATACAGCAATGGGAGTGAGGGCAGGAGCAGAGCAAGGTGTCATGCTGCCCGTCTAGGTGCGTATTTCCTTCGGTTTACGTTTTTGAAGTCATCCTTGGTACTATCTACGCCACCCTTTACAGCACGCCCGACGTCCTCGTCACCCCCATCCATCCGCCCCATTGTCGTCGCCGCCCGATGCTTGGCCCAGCTATGGTGTCAAGATCGTGTTGTCTGCCAATTCCGAAATCGTCTCCCTCTCCAGCGAGGCCACCCTCGCGCGTGCGCCCCTTCAATATCCACCGCCGCCAAGTGCGCCACGTCGCAAGGCATCTCATTTGCCGTGTCTGGCCGCCCACGTCATTTCGCGATCACTGGACGCCTCTTCCGAATTCTCTCCTACCTCTCTGCATGCCGAAGCGCAACCTTCGTGAACGAGCAACCACGCCCCGCAGGGGAACATGGAATGGCAAGGTCGAGCTGCGCCTGCCGCTGTTGATGGTGAATCTGACTCCCCCCACCTTGACGAAGTCTCCGAAAGGGCGACCTCGCTGCACAGCGTTGAAGGAGCCCTCGAGCCTACCCTCGATGGCTGCACGGGCCCAGGGCGCCTGCGGTTGCCAGCTCTGGGTGCCCGGGGGTGCATTGCTCGACATCACGATGATGGAGCGCTCGTGCGGCCATGCAAGGGGTCGCCTACCGCATCCATCGCTCGCTCTTCCATGGCAGTGGCGCAAGCGCACCCTTACNCGAGAGCACCTCGAGCCATGGCACGAGCGAAGGACATGCCCCGCAATGTGCAGCACCGCCATGGCGATGGCAGCGTGCCCGCGCCCATCGCGGAATGGAGCATACGCGCACATGGGCGCCGCGTGCGACGTCACCCAAAGTGACTCGGAACACCTCCACAGATCGCCCTCTTCCCCCACGTGCACGCACTGCTTCTGCGCCAACTTGGCTGCCCCACGTCCCCACCATCTCGAGCAGCCTCAAGGGTGCGGCGGCGCTCCAGGTTGTCAGCCCTCAAGCAACGCGTGACGGCCTACCTCGCCCTCTTCTCACAGGGTATGACCAATGCCCCCCGCCACCTCAACACGCTCTCTGCACCGCCGACATAGCGTCGCTGCATCTATTGGGATCCGGCGCCACAGTGTGGTGTGAGTCAGGCCCGAGCGGCAACCGCGAGCCGCTGCAGACGTCGAAATAGCAGGGCCGGCTTCTGCATGCGCCGCGATGACCTTCGCCACCTGCACCCGCGCTGCTTCCTCGAAGCCCTCGCCCCTTGCGCGCTGGCCCAGCCTGCCGCCTCGCGCCGTGCGCAGCTCCTGTATGCACCGGACCTATGCGCATGCCGACCTATTTCCGATGGAGCTCATGGTCGACAAGCTCCTCCATCGCGTGGTGGCGTGCCTTATCTCGCTACCCTCGACACATCCACTTCATGGCCATGTAAGGCGATGTGGCCGTACCTATGTCAAGCACCACCGCTCGTCCATCCATCATCCCCTCTACATCTACGACCTCAAACCTGGTGACACCGAGACCATTCCCGCTGTACAGCAACACCCGCAGTCGACTCTACCCTTCTCAATCAGCATAGCCGCTGATCGCAAAGCCTCCATCAAGGAGGACGAGGACTGCAACGCACGCATCAAAATCTATACCGACGGGTGGGCCCAAAATGGTAAGGTGGGGGCCTCCGCCGTTCTGTTGCGTGAAGGCCAGGCTCCATGGGTGCTTCGTTATGCATTGGGACCTATAACAGAACATACGGTATATGAGGCAGAGCTTACCGGCCTTCTTCTAGCAGCTCATCTCATATGCACTGAACTAGACTCTAGTAAGGATATTGCCATTGCTTTAGATAATCAAGCCGCCATCGCAGCGCTTGTGTGCTGGATTTTCGTTTTCTTCTCTCATCTCACGATGCACTGACCTCGGTCCTGCAATATGTGAAAGATACGGGTCGTTTTCCCCAACTCGGTGAGGTTTAAACTTGTCGTAATTCACACGTGCTGATAACAACACGAATGATTCCTCTACAGCACTGGCCGCACTCTCTCCGAGCCCAGCGCTCGTCAACCTTCAGCTCTCGCTTCCAGATCAACTACGGTGCTCGGTCAGGATAATTAGGGGAAGGATCGCACGAGGGCAACCCTTTCCCCACAGGGGTTTTACTGGTGCTCGAGGGCTGCACTATGGGTTAATTGGTGGTGGGGTTTTCTGCATGGCTGGCTGGACAGGATTGGACATGCATGTATCCATTGCATGAGCCACCCGTCCCGCCCGCACTCCACCCTGCCGATCACCAATGACTCGGTGCTTCGACCTCGACCTCACACCGCTCGGCCACCCCTTTGATCCTTCACTCCTCGGCAGCATCACGACTGGCTGACATCCCTTCAACGTCCCCCACACCTGATCCGTGCAAATCCCGCTGGGGCTGATGCCTCGGGGTCCATGCCCCGGGGCTCACGCCTCAGCGGACGAGCACTTACTGACAATCGACGACATCTCTTCAAAACCATATATTCAAGACTATCCTAACGCCTCTCTTACATGACAGGTGGCAGCGGGAAGGGGTCATAATAACGTGTAAAGTCTTATTGGGCCCAGCGCCCACACAGGCTAATAAAAACGAAAAAAATGCACCGGACCTCACGTGCCACTGCGTCGCCCCCAACCATGTAACTACATGCTGTGAAGCTGCCTGTTTCTCGAGCGTGGTTGAAGCATTTCGATAAAATAAAATAAAATTGATATTCCTAAACTAAGTGAGGTTGGATGCCTGACTCGGAGCACGTACGGAGACCACAATGCATGTTGGGCACTCATGCATGCCGTCACGACCTGCATATTTTACCATACGTGGGCCCCTGTTACCTCACAGGCAGGGCACGAGCGTACTGCAATCGACATGCATGCATGAGAGGAGAGGAGGCTCGCCCGACTGGAAGGCCTGACATAGTCAGTCAGGATTTGCGAGTCAAAATCGAGGTAGACATACCGTCAATGATGGTATGCGGCCAATGCACCAAGCATCGACTGCCATACGATGCCCTACCCCTCCCTGCCTGCTGCCATCGCTGGCATCACAAGCCTGCCCATGCCTCTCATGTATGACGTGATCTTGAGCGAGACCTGCAGAAGGCTGCATGGGTGCTGCTCGCACCGGGCAGGAACCTCGTCATCACGCTCCAGCCGTCCGCCGTTGTCGAGAAGTCCGGTGAGGAGGCGGAGGACGGCAAGCACATCGCGCATGTGTTTGGGAATGTGAATGCACCGGTGGATGCGGTGTTTGGTGATGGGCTGTATGCGGTTGGCATGGAGGGATGTGATCGCGATGTTTGCTGCAGACGCGTCGATGCGGAGCATGCGCGCGCTGCAACTGACGTCCAGCATGTCCAGCCCCTGCAGCGCCGGCGCATCGCCCTGCATGGGCGTCTCCCCATGGTTGTTGAGCGCAACCTCGGGGACCTGCATGAACTGCAAACTCGCCATGCTCATCCCACCAGAGTGAAGAGAGATGCGAAAAGGCATTGTCAGTTGAAAGTGATGGTGGAGGTGAGGTGGAGGATGATGCGGATGCAGTGGTGTATGCAAAACAAAATTAAGATACCACGAGTAATGAACCAGAAAGGCTTGTGTAATTAAGAGACGTAGATGGTATCAGTGCTTTGGTAGAGCAGTCAAAGCCTTAGCCAGTTGTCAAAACTGTCAGAGGGAATGCCAGAATCTGGCTCAACTTTGAATACCCCATCAAATGACAGGGTATCAAAATCAAGAAGGCCAGTAAAGTCACAGTCTGATGGTGGCATAAATTGCATGTCTACAGTAAGGTCAGAAGTAAGATTATGAGAAATGACATTATTATCAGAATTATCAGAATGATTAATAGATGAAAGTCCTTCGTTGAGAGAGGCATCGATGCCTGCCACGGATGATAACCCGATGGTATCAAAATTGCCCAGCAAACTGAGAAGCGATGATGGTGATAAGCTGGTGAGCAAAGGTGACGATGATGCACTGGGAAACGATGATGAGCTGGGAAGTGACGGTGATGACGAGTGAGCCTGAGGAATTAACGATGAGGATGAGGATGAGGACAAGGACGATGGGTGATAAATTGATGGTGATGGTGAGCCAAGAGATGGTGTCAGCGAGTCCAGAGGTAGACGAGGACCTGGTCTTGACTCCCACGGCAGCCTCAAATCGTCATTATCGGGAAGATGTGATACAAGCCTCTTATATCTGGAGTACGTGGCAAGCTCGGAGTCTGGCATGCTTAGGAACTCATCCAGCACAGTCCCAACACCACGGCGAAGAGCCTGGATTATGAAACCATAGCTTGCCTTTGAACATGTTATACCCAGTGGACGTGTTCGAAGAAAGGCGACAAGATCTTTGCGGTGTTGGCGGGTGTTGACCACGTGCTTTATGAAATCAAAGACTTCCCGAACATAGAACTGCGAAGGAAATAACTTCCACACAGACGATGATACCCCGGTGGATGATGCGACATGCAACACCGGCTCCTCCGATTCAGAAATAGGTGCCAGCAAAGAAGATGCCGGTAAGACAGAAGTGGGAGCAGGCGAAGATGATCGTGAGGAGACTGGTGACGGAAGGTATGAGGGATTATGTGGGGGTGAAGCCTGTGTTGCCGACAGAGACCTGGAGCGCTTCGGAAGTTGAGCAGAGCTGTCGTCAAGATGTGGGCGTTTCGGCGTCCGAGATGATGGTTGGAATGCGAATGCCGGCATGCGAGGACACTGCTCATTAGTGAGCCCACATATGCGGATGCAAACTTCACGTTCGTTGGTCTCAAGCTGCACTCCTGCATTCATGTCCGTGCCGACCCAAGCTTCAAAGCGGCGGCTAAAACGTTCACATCGAGTCGTGCCCGGTGGGAAGATTTCAACAATACGTGAAATTTCAGCAAGGATATAACATGGGTGGCTTAAAAGGCACATTTGTTCGAGTGCTGGAGGCTGGTCTGGCTGTCATAAAGGCATTAGACTGATTTTGACAAGTATGAAAGGCTTGAACACTCACAGACATCCATATATGAAATAGGACGCTTTTCGCAAGAGTCTCCTGGACGTCAAGAACCTCTTGCTGCTTTGCCAGCTGCTCGGCACGACGAGAAGAACTCTGGTGCTGCTCCATGAAGGCTGCAATGGCATTATCTGACGTCCAAAGGGAATTAAGTGTTTGAATTGGTGCGTCTAATGGTGCAGCAGCCGGGGGTGCAGACACAGAATCGGACTGAGAACCAGATGACACATCGAGAGAGGGTGCCGCATCTGAGACAGCCAAGGAAGACGATGCAGACACGGTACGCGAAGACACTGCACAAGCCCTAGGACCGGTTCCGCGCCGTTCCTTGCGATGGTAAGCGCTCCGACAAAGGTCGGAAGTGTTTGCTATGCAACAAGGCTTGCAGAGATCACAGTCCTTGTTTGCCCATCCCTTACAGACGTCTGCCTTGCCAGTGCCCTTATTCTTGCAATCAGGTTTGCCGGCTGACCTGGTTGTAGTGGATCAATATGTATAAGGTTTCATAAGTGGTGTAGACAGGGAGACGCACATCAATATAGCAAGTGGTGAGCGGACAACGAGCAGATGCCACGAAGATGACGGACACCTGACGTACATGCAAGTCAGCACTGAATTGACTTCGGACAGTGATGTGGACACACCGAATGCAGTTCTGAGGAAAGAACACATGAGGAAGGACACGGAATTGGTGGAGAGGATGGATGCGGATGCGGGTAAGTTCACGTCTGATGATGCACCAAGATCCGAAAAGGTACAGACCTGACAGCCCCGCAAAGATGCAAAGCCGAAACTGAAGGCCGAGGATACCAAACGTTGATGAGCACGACCAGCTGGTATACAATGTCTCNCTGTTAGCAAATGGGTGATGCCGGAAACTGAACATGAATACAGACAGACCTAGAGCAAGTACGAAGCACGATTCGAGAGACAGTGGAAGATGCAAATAACGGAGCTCGGTAGGAAGATTAAAGAAAGGGAGGTCTACGTCACCCCTCGACAAGAAGTGGGGGCGACGAGCACTTCCAACCCTGCACCCCCCAGCTTAAGAAGTAGTGTGCAGAGCCTGGATTACTGAAGCGGCTACGGCTACGGCTACACGGCGGCTACGGCTACGGCTACGGCTACGGCTATGGCTACACTTTTTTCTCTTTTTTTTTTCTCCCTTGACTATCGAAGCCGCGGCTATAGCCGCACGTGATCGCGGCTATAGCGGCTACGTAGCCGGCTATGACAGAAGACGAATGTTCCCACGCAAAGGCCAAGCAAAACAGCGAGGAAAATATACAACGAATGTCGAAGGTATCTAGCCAAGGATAGAGACCACGGATACACAATGAGGCAAGAAGCTAGAGATACATTACAACGGAAGTTGATGAAGTAAAGGATACATTGGTATAAATACTGCCCAATAAGTTATCGACCAGCTCGCATGCGACGAGACCGGTAGCAATAAGTTACCAGTTAGTATGTCGGGGTTGGTTGACAGAGTCAATGCTAGAGTAAGAGTCAGTGGCATTATCTTCTAATAAGTGAGGAGGCATACAACGGTTTGCTCATGCCACAATGCAGAAGCTTCCGAACGTTCCAGACAGATGGTCTATGTCGATGGGAGTAGCGAATAAATCGTCCCCGCTGGATAATACTGAGAGGTTGTCCATGATGTCGTCCTCGCTGGAACAAACGGAGACGCTGTCCACGTCTGCATCTTTGAAAGACGTAAAATTGGTGAATATGTCCATGAGTGGGGACTGGAATGGGATAGACGACGAGAGCAACGAGAGCGATGATCAACGAGAAAGCGGGAGGCGTCTGTTCAGTGTCAATATGGTCGATGAGGGATAGATCCTGCGCAATCCCTGCACCTCATTTAAGTATGTAAATCGCATGGTCGAAGCACCGCATTGTTCGACGCATGTAGAAAAGGGGATGTAGGTCCGTCCGGCTCCGTATACACAATGGAGAGGAGGTTTCATACTCCGTCCCATTGTCCTTTGCCTCGTGGCCAATTAATATTCAAGCTCCGCTTCGGCATCGATATCCCCGTTGTTCTGTTTCGAAGCTATTGCAGCGCGTGCGCACAAAATAAACCCGTCTTACTTACGTGTGTTAGAATCGTCACTGCGGCTGATGGCTTTCGGGAGGGCGAGCGGGGCCCACTAAGATCAGATAAGGGTTTTTGTTCAGCCTACATATGATCTACGAAGGCCTGCAAGGGTTCCCTGCATACCTGAGTCGGACGAGCGATTTCGACATCCCGTCCGAGTCGCCGCTCACAGTGAAAAGGTCATAATGATACCACAGTCACTGCGCAGCACCTCACTTTTCCGCCAAGTCCTGCTATAGTACTAAGGCAGAGACTCTTCGTGAACTCGCTCTCATGTGCATTATCAGACGGTCGACATATGATCATGGCGGAACCCCCTCACGAGCATTTGCTGCCGACGAATATCCCAGTCAATCATTGACACAGCAAAAAGGAAAGGTCATGCAGTCGTATTGAAAAGAACGTGCTATGGTCGGCTATAAGCAATATCATGAGGAATAATTAGTACAGTTTCTGGAGTAATGATACACGAGGATGCTAAAAAATACAACAAAATCATGAGTCTAAATGAATCCGAAATTGTTCTTTATGCCGGTAGAATGACTGTGTGCGTACGCCCCTGCGCACGCGGTGGAGGCTCGACTAGAACAGACGAAGAAACAGAATCACAAGGAGAAAGTGGTGGAAACGAAGCCTCTGTTTTCTTATCTCCAGATTTTGTGAGGATGGGAATCGAATCGCCCCGTTTGAACACTGTGGGAGGGGCCACATAGATGGGTAAAGAGCCGTGGGAAGACAAAGTCACACCTCTATCCACGTTGGGTGAACTGCAGTAGAAACTGGGGTCAACGAAATACCCGTATTTGAAGCGAAAGAAGGGAACCAACCAAGCGTGGTAGGTCTTTTTGAGGATGGGCTATAACCAACGCGAGTCGCGATTGATAGGAACACCATGCGATAGTGTCTACGTGCCTCTGATGCGAAACCAAAGAACGCGAAGAAAGTGAACGCGCAGACGGGATTAGCCCAACGGCTAAATTCCAAGGATATCACCAGCTCGCGGTTCATCTGCCATATGACAGCGGGGATTTGTTCAACGCGGGAGAAGGCGAAGTGTGCATCGGCAAAACCCCTCCAAGGCTCGACGGGTTCAGTTGTCGCGTTCAGATAAATAATGAAGATGGCCAACGGCGTAGTGCACATCATCTCGGTGGTCGCCAGCGCCATTAGACGAATGTAACGGCTAGCCGTCAAAGAAGTGTTCGACGTCAAGAACTCGCTCAGCTGAGCACGGCGCTTATTGAAAGCTCGCAAAGTCATACCTAAGAAGTATACATGAGCAACAATCTCAACCTACAGTCAAGAGGGACAGCGTACCGGCGTAGATGAACGAGCCGAGTCCCAACAGAACTGGCCACATATAGACCAGAAAGAATGTAGGGAGAGAGTTGAACAGGGCAGGGTAGCATCCGATATCCTCGATGATATTGAATCTGTGACCTTGCACCACGTAGGCTGTCCGATACTCAGCAAAGACGTTCAGAGACTGATCTTAATGACTCACCCAAGGCAAATGTGATAGCAGGCAGCAAGACACAGAAGCCGCTGTCTATGAGAATGTCTCGTCGTTTCTACATCAAAGCGCACTTCATCAATCTCTGAAGGGACCCCAGATAGCAAACGAACTCACCTCTGCCCGAGAAACAGAGACGACTTGCATGTGAGAGATATTATACAGACGGCGATTGATGCAGAACGAAGCAGCAGGGATCCCGACAGAGACCCCCATCAGGATACGAGAAGCTGCAGCGATGGTGAGACCACGAAGAGTGACATCGGCCGAAACACTCACAGATATCACACCAGATAGGCGCATGATTCAACGCATTGCCGTGCCAGACAATTGAGTTGACAAAAGCGTTCAAGCAGCCTATTGCTGCCCATGCCATGAAAAAGCAGGTGCCAGAATTCCACGCCTCGAGATGCCATGGAAAGGGGATGATGACCGCGATGAAGCCAAGGAAAGCAAATATGGAGAAGAGAGGATAGGGATCAGACATGGTTGGGTGGGAGGTGTGGTGGCTGAGTCGTGGGCCAGCGCAGATGGCGCAGCCCAGACAGCATATGCACTCTTATGAGGAACACATTCCCGTGGCGAACAAAGACAATGGAGTAGTCAATGTGGGAAAGCTGTCGCACGTACAATGCTGAGTTTGTAACTGTCTCGCAAGTTCAAAGTCCGCGGCAAAACAATGGCGCCAATGTCCATTGTTCTCCTACGCTTGTTCATATAAGGTATCATTGTGCTTCCAGAAAGCGTAGGATTTTCTGCTGGCTCTTCGCTTTAAAGCGGTCGCCTCCCCATGCTGAGGAGGTCAACCCATCGCTCGCATCTTATCGCTATTTTGCCCTCTACCACACTCGCCCTTATCCGCAGCCATGGATGCCTTCGACAGTTTCCAGAGCATCTTCCCCATATCAGACGCTGAAGAGGTCCCTACCAACTCACTCTTATCGCTCTCACAATCCTCATCGCTTTCCTCGTTCTCGTCGCTGTCATCATCCTCACCCTCATCTTCGTCGCCACCAGTCGACGCGGAGCATCCTGGGGATAATATCACCCATTGTTGGTGTATAGTCGCGTGACTTCTGCTAACACTCCCCAAACAACAGGTACGCATTTAGATTTCTTCTTATATTATCTTCATTAACCATCGGCCAGATTGAAATCCTGATGGATATTATTTATTTCCATAATTTACTGTTCTCCTGGTGGCCCCGACGTGTCATTTATTCGAAGGCTCGCGGTATTTATTGATATTACCCCTTCCTGCGTCTCGATCGTTTGCGTCAATGTAGCCTAGCCCGTCGTCTGTATTCTACTCTATGTCTGGGACACGGTGGATGATGGAGATGTTGGACAGTCTGGTACACGCTCCAGTTGGATACCATCCTCTTCCGTGTCTCGTTCGTTCGCGCCAATGCTGGAATATGGAGGGTGATGGAGTTAGTTGGACAGCGTGTCTGGCACACATCCCAATCTGATGCCATCCCCTTTTTGTTACACAATTCTATGCCTGTCTTTGCCTGTCCTCCAGGGATGTCTGCATAGTGAGATCTAGCGAGAGTGAAGCCGCCTGGATACGAAGTCGGTTCGGCTATAGTTGACACGCGGGTGGGCGTGCTTTGATGCTGTCTAAAGAGACATCGTCCGACTTTCGCTAAGTTTCCTCGTCACTTCGATGGCGTCTTGATTGCGCTCTTTGGCATAGGAGGACTTCCGAGATTCTAGCCGTACGTTCGTGCAAAAGTTTGCGAAAACAAGACCATATCATATTCGGCGCAGGGGGACAATCGTACACAATGCAGAATAAAAACTGGACGGTGTGTATAAGCACACCGTAAAGACCAAGCGCAGCTCGGAAACGATACGAGAATGAAAGGAATAAAGTGTAGAAGGCCAAAGAATGAATGTGAGCGCAAACGATGATCTGCGAAAGGGAACGAAAGAGATAATATATGTTATAGCGAGAAAACCAAGCATAGGACCCGAATGCATAAATATTTGCCCGTCCAACTATGGCGGCGACATCTTGAATACTGGCAATGGGCAGGAGTTGGGATTCAGCATTCGACAGAATAAGAATATGGACTTACTCGATACAGCAGGTTGGAGGTTTATATGGATACACGTTTGAGGAGCAGATGGAACTATGCGATGACGCAGTACCAGTTGGCACCGCCGCCGCTATGCTCAGAGTCGGCAGGCGGACAGGAGATGGATGGATGGGTGTTGTTAGAGGAGGATGGTGATGGGGCGAAGAGGAAGGCTGAGGGATCCCCAAAGTCCATGTCGATAGAACCAAACTCGTCCATGGCGGCGTAGTGGATAGTGGAATGTGAGTTGTCGACGGAAAACTGGGTAAGGTGTGGAGGTGTCGCGTAGGTGTCGCTGGAGAGTGTATGCCCGCCGTCCCTAACAGACGTGGAAGTATCGAGTGCGAAGGCAAGTCAAGCGATTATCGACGAGTAGTACGAGGGGGAAAGGAGGACATTCGAATCACTTCGTATTAATACTCTCATGGCGATGTCTTCGGCACCGGCGCAAGTGCTTTTGGGGGAGAACTATAGGGTTATCGATGCATTTGGGTCGGAGGACAATGGGCAAGACCGCGCTGCGTGTGAGTAATGCCGAGGTGGCGACGCAGGCCGACCCATTGTTCTCTGTGTCGGAGTCTGCGGAGTTTCAAACCTCCCCATTGTACTTCCAGTGCCCTCTCGCATTGCGCGTGCTTTGCCCGGGCTAGACTGAGGTCGATCCCGAGGAAAGCGCAGCGGAAGGCCGCACGAGAGTGAATTTATCCTTCTGAGGACCGCTGGGCACAGTGGGGGCAGAAATATTGAGGGTGGTCCGAATCGGAACTCGTGAACCACTCATGCCATTTTCGGAACACATGGAACGCCGAACATTTCAAATGCAGGCAAAGCGGGCATGCAGTTCGAAACATGATTCTATTGCGCAAAGCGCGTGCGTATGTGTAGCTAAAATACAGGAGGGACATTGCAAAGGATGGGTTATCGACATAACTGCGCGTCGAAATCATAACCTAAACCGCTAACTGCTACACAAAGGAGGAATGGACGTGGGTGATGCATGAAAAGGTAACCAGAGAAGACGAAATCTTTATAAGTTAGTGGAGGAATGCAGAAAGGCAGGACGTTCAACGTCAGAGGTTAAACCATATCGTGTGGGTTTGTATCAGTTCTGTGAAGGCGGGGGCAGAGGGGGTAGGTGAGCGACATCGAAAGGGGGCGGAGAATCGAGGCCCATCGGATGGTGGTAGGAAGATTCGGTGACAGAAAAACTGTCATCTGATGGCGACGACGGCTCAAAACCAACGCGCTTGGTACGCGCAGGCGATGATGGGAACACAAGCGTAGGCGTCGACTTGGCCTCGCTCTCGACCAGGGTGGACATGGACATAGCACCGAAAGAGCCGATGGGCGGTGGTCTACATTCTTAATCAATATATGATATCGATTACAAGAGATAGAACATACCGAACAGAAGGTTTCGATCCGATACTGCTGATCGCGCTCGCCTTCTCCGAAACCCGCTGTCGGAGGATTCGGCGGCGGAACCAAGTGATGCATGCACGGTACTCGACCATCGCGTCGTGTCCAAAGGCAAAGAACAGCACGAAGACCCACGTCGTGATCGGCACAGTCCACCACAGCACCTCGAGATTCGTGAGAAAAATCTGCGGCGTGAAGAGGACGGAGTATAGATCGATGCGGGAGAAATTGAAATGCACATCGGACCAGCTGGTGTATGGCCGATAGGAGAGCGTGGCAAACCAGAGGGCATAGGACGTGATGCCGAGGCCCAAGAACATCTCAACGACGGACATGATGATGAGGCGCATGTAGCGCGTTGTCGTGAGTGCCGACCGGTTCTCAAGATGGCGGGCGAAGTCGATGCGGCGTCGCATGAAATGCGAAAAAGCAGCAGCTACATACGTATACGTCAGCAGGTATCACCGGAAGAAACTAAAAGAATGCTTACTAGCAAAGCCGAGAGTCAAGACCGCCAAGAGGAGAGGGATTACCCACACCAGGAGGATAGCCGGCCAGGACACATACGTTGACGGGCGGCAACCATAGTCTTCGATAATGTCGAAGCGATGGCCTTGCACGGTGTAATCTGCAGAACGGAATCAGCGTAAATCCAAACAAAGGGAGGAAGGGGAACATACGCATAGCCATGATGAAGATCGGAAGACCGAAGCAAAGACCGGCCTCAAAGAGCTGTCTACGCTGTTTGCTCGCCTTCGTCATGAGGGCCTGGCGAACAGACGCGAGCTGCTCCAGATGGATGCAGACGGCCAAGCATGCCGCTGGCAGAGCGACATTAGCGCCGATGATGACCTTTGTAGCTGAAAGGCGGCATCAGCGCTGCGACGCGACGCGACACGCACGCGTACGGAGAGAAACCTACTGATGTCACACCAGACAACCGCGACAATGTCGACGTTACCAGCCCAGACGACAGAATCGACAGCATAGATTATGTTCGCGCAAAACAACCAGAAGATCATGGACATCATCGCAACGTTCCCTGCGCGGAAGTGCCATGGGAGGGGGAAGAGGAGGGCGAGGGCCGAGAGGAGGGTAACCACGGGGAATTCTGGATGGTGCATCTTGAGGGCTCTGACTCGCAGGCAGAGGAGTAGGTATAGGGTGACCAGAAGGACACCGAGGGGAGAGCGCAGATATAGGCATCATGGTGATACCGTGCACAAGCGTCGGCTGAGCGAACAAAGGCGAAAAAGACAGAGGTTCCCGGTCGAACAATGGAACTGGCAAGCGCCCGGCGCGTCTACCAAATTTGGCGCACAAAAGCGACGCGTCAGATTACGTCATCCACACGTGGTCAGCCATTGGGCGCTTATGGTCTCTCGGACTCAAGTCTGCTCGACGTCGGAGGACGACAAGTGGTTGCAATTCAATGGTGGGTTTTATGATGCTGTCCGGCCTCTCTTGGACAGTGGAATCTTCTTTTCATGTTCAACGTACAGGCGGAATGACAAGAGAACAGGAAAACCAAACGAGTGTCATTTCCAAAGCATGGTATAGTACAGGGTATGGATCAGATAGAGATGCGACAGAACGATGGTGCTAGCAAATAAATAAAAGTGAGAGGATTTATATACCAGTAGCCTTCACCAACGACTCAGCCGCCGCCGACCTCGCCTTCACGCGGCACTTGAACGGCACAGGGTACCTGCACGACACACAATTCAATCAGTCACCAACACTCCCAAAGCAACAGTGAAGACTGAGATTCGGATACTCACGACACGATGCCCGACGTGTAATCATCGACCGGGTCAATCTCGTTGCCATTCTCATCGAGCGCCTTGGAGATGTCGAACGTGGCGAGCATTGACGCGATCGCGATCCAGACGGACGCGCGCGCCATGAAGCGGCCGGGGCAGATGCGACGGCCGAAGCCGAAGGCCGCCTCGGGGTACTTGACGGAGGGGTCGAGGAAGTGCTCGGGCTTGAACTTGTCTGCCTCGGGGAAAACGGCCTCGTCGTGCAGGATGGCCCTGAGAGGCGTGTGTGTTAGCAACGCGACAGGCGATGTGGAGGGATGAGATGTTGGGCATACCAGCTGTTGCCGATGACGATGGAGCCGGCGGGGATCCAGTAGCCCTCGTAGACATCGTCCGCAACTACCTTGTGGGGAATAGCTAGGGTGCAGTTTAGTATAGATCGCAGTAGACAAAGGGGCTCAAATGTACCCAGAGGAACGACCTGTCTCCATCGCAGAACCTCCTTCACCAGCGCATCGACGTACGGCAGCGACTTCTCGTCACCGAATTCAGGCAAGCGGTCGGTACCAATGACGGCGTCAATCTCAGCCTGCGCCTTGCGCTGTGCTTCGGGGAAGAGGCACATGGCGAGGAAGAACGTGCCGAGAGCGGAGACGGTCTGAACACGAGTCGTCAGTTACATCCAATGAGCGGAGCAGGATACATACAGTGTCGGCACCAGCTGTATAGCGCACTCATCAGTAAACGTGTGGGATGCAAGGGCGGTAGATGAACATACCGAGGTACATGTTGGCAGGCAAATACTTCGCCATATACTCATCGGACGAAGGCTCCAATTGCGCGATCTGCAAAGACGCGACCGACGGCGGCGCAGTGCCTTCCGCCTACATCTCACTCAGCTTCCACGCCGCATGCGGAGCCAGAATGCATATCGAGACATACCACAGCTTGCTTAGTGTACCGGTAAGGGTCTTCGACCATGCCGATGTTGTACGGGATCCACTTCTTGGCCTCCTTCTTGAAGCTGGCGCCGGGAAACCATTCGGGCGCGTTGACAACTTAGGATGCAAGCGTCAGTCAGGTCAGGTGGATGATGGCATACGAAGGATAGAAATGCGTACGGGCGGGGAGAAGGTCGAAAATGCCGCCGGCGGTGGCGCCGAGAGCGATAGACTGCAGCGTCTTCTCTGCGGTGTCCACGTAGGGGTCATGGCGGGGCTGGACATCGATACCGTAGGCGATGGAGAGGATAATCTCACCAGCCATACTGAATCC
>SEOQ01000328.1:0-27980 GCA_004679275.1 Dentipellis fragilis
GGAGCCTGCTGCTCATCCTGCGGCAGGGGTGTGATGACCACGAAGTCGGCCTCATGATCCCGATCTGCCTGCGGCTCGCGCGCGACGAGAGTCGCCTGCGAGTCCGTCGCATGGAGCGGAGACGGCGGAGGAATCGATGAGGTGGAATGTGGGAAGTCGGGCGTGTCAGATGGGATGTAGACTGCCTGCCGCCGCGTCCGGAGCGGAGAGAGCGTTGCATGTCTGTTCTGCGGGCGCAAATGGACGAATCCTTCTGCGCCTCGCTCCAGGTCACGTCTGGACGGGACCCGCGTGGTGCGGAAGAGCTTCAGCGAGTTGCTGCGCATAGGAAGCGGAACTGCAGGAAGTGGCTTCTGCGTGCGTGCGGGAGGTTCGGATGCGGAGGTATTCGAGCGTGACAGGCCTCTCGTCGCGGGAAGCGATGAATCATCGGGAGGCGAAGACGAGGGTGAGTGTGGCCAGATTGATACATTAGCGAATTCAACGAGATATGGGACACCGTATGGCGTGAAGCGAACTTGTTGCGTCATTCTGGACAATAGGATATTGAGTACGGCGATAGTCAAGGTTAGAAGGTAGTTGTGAGGATGGACGTGTATGCGATGGCTGTTGACTTGATGATGGTCGCCGGGGACGGTTGGGCCCTCATAGGAAGAGGCGAGGGGTGCTAGAGGTAGCGGAGTAGTATTATGCTCAGAGCCTCGAGGTGCACACGTTCCCTACGTAAGGCAGAAAATGAGGGTGATTCCTTCACGTGGGATTCATATGAGGATCAAGCAGATGAGTACTATGCAAGGCCTAGGACGTGCTCTTAGGTACAAACTCATCTTGACTATCCACAACTACAGACACAATGAGTAAACGCAACATATACGGCGCGGGGGACATACCTCAGAATATGGGCTTCTTCGCTCTGGCAGACTACTACCATCCTGCACAGGAAAAGAACCCGATTGCTATCGGAAAGCTGATCGAAGATGTTGACACCCCTCGCGATAGTTGGAAGGCTTCGACGAAGGACGTCGAAACTGCTTGTGCTCGGAATGGTTGAAGCATGAAACACACGTTCCTCTGTACGTGTAACCAGCGCTATATGATGAACACAACAGGAAAGAACTTTCAGCCCCACGGCATCAACCGACGTGAGGGGACAAATTGCTACCGAACGCTGGCACTGAAGGGTGATAAGTAGACCTTGATCAAAGCGAGGCGCAACATTCGCGACAATCGTTGGAAGAAATGCGGCTCTCCGGAGCGAGGAGGCAGTTCGGCGTCGCCTGATTGCAGGTCAGAAGGCCGAAGTCTAACCGACTGCTGTATGATAAGCCTTGAAGATAAGGGTGGTATCGAAGACAAGTCAAGTCGTACTTGGATGAAGAGCGGACGGAATTGCGCCTTACAAGTTTCACAGGATAACTGCACTATGTACACGTGGCCGAGAGAGTGGAACGACGACCTGGCTTGTTCGTGGCAGGTCTACGGAAATCAGGACGTCCGTGCTGTAAGGCCGCCATTGGGAAGGCAGATAGCGCGAGCAGAGAAACTCCTGTATCATCTCCAGAGGGTCTGATATGGCGANGGTTGTATTGCCTGATCACCGGATTTGAAGCGCTAAGCGTGCAGAAGATCACGATCCTGAACAAGACCACATTGGCTTGATTGGGCTGGAGAGATAAGGATCCTACGTATGTAGTTGGACGAGCGGGAGTGCTTGAGACCCGGTATGCTGTAAGATGGCAAGACACGTGCATGGAGTTTAGCTTCATTCGGCCGTTGTTCGACCCTTACTATGAGATAGACGGAGCTCTGGAGAACGAACTTTCATTAGGGGCTATTGACGGCCTATAAAGACACAGACACGGGATACCAGGGACCATAAACGTAGAAGGCGAACCATGAGAGGGATCACTGGATACACCAGAAAAGGCGGGTGACGCCGTCACGTGTAATTGACAGGTGGAGGACCCGAGACGTGTCCGGTCAATGGCTGTCACAGGTGGCGTGGCTTGACTCTTGAATGCAACCGACAAATGCATTAGCAAGCCCCGAAGCAGACAATCAACTTGGCACTGAAGTCTGAGACAGAGATTAAGTGTATTTGTATGAGAAACACTGGTATTAGTGAGTCTGAAACCGGCAGGTACCGACAGCATAGTTCATTTCAGTGGGCGTGCAACGAGAAGATGCCATCTGGCGCTGAAGTTCGAGAAGGTTGCCGGGAGAAGACAAGCATAGCAGAAAGCAAGAGGAGTGGGCCGAAAGGGAAATAAAGGAAACAGAAAGGTCGTTTGACGAGAAGTAGTGCCACCAATACATAAATCGAAGAAGGGCGGGAAGGAGCTAATATAATCAGGGTCGATCTTGAGATCTACTGGAGTTGTTCCGTTGCTTCTATGAAGGTCCGGGACGGAGCAAGTGCGGGCGGACATCGAAGGGGGCGACAGGTGCGAAGGTAAGAGATCATGGCGATCAGGGAAGGAAAGCTGGGAGAGAGACGGCGGTATCGGAGATGACGTGTGGGCGGCGGTGGGCCCATCNATGTTGACGACAAAAGGGCGAGGAAAAGGCGAGGGCGGTGAAGGGACGGTGATGGCGGCGCGAGCATCATGAAACGAGGGTCGTCGCGATTNGATGGGCGGGGGAGCGCAGGAGGAGCAACACATCACCGAGATTTCCTTTCCGGGCGAAGGAGCATGGAAAAGCGAGGGCTGAGGACCCGTTTGAGAGATGCCGCAGGGTCAACGGGTATAAGTAACGGACAGAAATGCACTCGGTCCCAACGCATTCCTGCATTAGAACGGGATTTGGGATCCCGACGCACACCGCGAATATCATTCATGTCAGCGTCTGCTTTCGACTCGCCCCACTTTGAATACTTTCCACCCACTCCCTCTCCCTCCGGCGACGAACAGGACTTCAGAAAGATCCTTCAGCTTCCCGCCACCATGTCCGCCGCCCCCGCCGCCGCGGCCCCCGCCCCCAACACCCAGACCAACGTCACTCACTCTGGCGCTGGTGCGAGCGCACCCGCTCGCGTCACTCTTCATCTCGGCCACCTGCCGTCGAAGAAGAACATCCAGGGCCCATGGCCTCGCACCCCCACCAGGGTACCTGCTCATTCACCTACTCGTTGCCCCTTTGTACTAACCCCCATGCAGGTCGACCCCAACAACCCTCCCTGGCCCGCCTACCGCGGCTACCATGAGTACTCCTTCGCCCATGCGACAATGGGTGTCCGCCTCCCGACCATCCTCGGAAAGGCCATCGACGACACCATCCGGACCCTCAACGAGCAGTCCTCGGAAGACAAGATTGTCGACCTCGTCCGCTGCATTGAGCGCATGGATGAGCTCATGACGGACCTCTCTGGCAACGCCAAGTTGCGTCCCATTATTGACGATGGCGAAGCCGACGTTGCGTTGTGGAACAAGGAAATCGCCAAGTACTTCCAAGGTAAGAGCAGTGTTGACGTCAACGTCAGAGAGAAGCAGCGTTGCTGACTCAGCACTAGGCAAGGATTTCATGAACGCGCCCTGGCTCTTTGCCGAAGCGTACAAGTACCGACGTCTCCACGAGGCTTTCAGCGTCAGCAAATTCTGGAAAGACTACGATGTTTTCTACAGGCAGAAGGCAAATTTATCCCTAGACACCCCCCTAATTGATTCTAATTTACAATCTTCAGTGCGACACCTTCTCCCGCTCTGCTGACGCCGTCTTCGAGCTGTCTATGCGTTTTGTCGAGCCTTTCAGCCACGCACAGAACCTCTCTGAAGCTGACAAGATCGAGGCGGAGCGTCTCATGTTCCTCGAGTTGACCCAAGGTAACGCGCTCGTTCTTGTTTTCTGAAATTCACACTCACAAATTCGGAATATGTTTTACATAGTCTGTCTTTGGGGCAATTCCACTGACTTGTCTTTGCTCATCAACATGACGGAGGAGCAGATCAAATCGCTGCAATCCACCGGCGGTGAACAACTTGCAGCTACCGAGAAGAATATTCTTGGGAACCACCTCAACAAGTTGTGGGACACCGTCAAGGACCTTCGCGGCAAGACTGGTGGTAGAATCGATTTCGTTCTTGACAACGCTGGGTTCGAGCTCTACTGTGACTGCGTATACGGTAAGTGTCCTAAATGCAATGGCGTGCATAGAAATAGCACTTATCTGTTTGATTGCGTATAGCCGATTTCTTGATACAAAGCGGCCTGGCTAAGCAGATCCGCTTCCATGGCAAGCGTTATCCATGGTTCGTCTCCGACGTCACCAAGAAGGACTGGGAGTGGCTGCTCAACATCATGGTGTACGGACAACTGTTTCCCAAGGTGTCGGAACAAGAGCGTGAGTCCCTCAGGCGGCTCGGAGAGCGCTGGAAGGTCAGTGATGTGCTGTTATTCCCCTCTTTCTGTCGTGCTCATGGCGTCTTAGCGTTACGAGCGTGAAGGCAAATGGGTATATGAGCAGCACCCTTTCTGGTGCACGGGTTACACCTTCTGGGAATTGCACAGCGAGGCCCCCGATCTCTTCTTGCACCTTTCGCGCTCGGACCTCGTGATCTTCAAGGGTGATTTGAACCACCGCAAGTTGACCTATGACTGCGCAGCGCCAGCCTCCACGCCTTTTGATATCGCTATAGGTTCGATGGCAAGCGCCGCAGGGGCACCGAAGGTCTGCTCGTTACGTACCATCAAAAGTGACGTTGTTGTCGGTTTGGATAGCGATGAACTGGCCGAGAAGCTGGATAAGGAGGAGCCTGGGTGGAAGATCAGCGGTAAATACGTAAGTTTTTCTCCTCATTCGCACTTTGCTGGATTGCCTAACGAGCGTTTTACGCAGGCCGTTGTACTCCTCTCTGAGGGCCGCCCTGGCGAAAAAGTCCGCTTTGCATAAATGTTCGTCCATGCGGTGGTTACGCAAATAAGCCACTCTAAGAGTTACGTCCTTGTATTATTCCGATCCGCCATTATACCGTGTATTGCACACATCATTCCCCCGCATCGTAGACGCACGGTTTTATTATGTTTCGTCATTCGCCACTCCCTCTAGCCATGTGTTTGTATATGTTTTACTATTCCTGTTTTATGTCTTGTGTCAATACAATTGCATAGTGTATGCGCATCCTGATTCAATAATCTGAGTAGGGCAGGCATGCCATTCTCAAGGGGTTCTCGACAAGGAAATGTTGTCTGCTAGATCAATATATGCTACCGATCATTTGTTGACTCGACTATGCAGGAATTGCTACAGGTACACTCGGCGAGCATCGTAGTTTGAACATCAGGTTGGCTGTCCCCGGAATGCAGGCGTTACCGACATATCGGTTCGATGGGAAGCCGCATCCATCCTCAAACTTCACGTCGTACGTCATGACAACGTGCGCCAACAGGGCCTTCAACTCGTTGGCTGCGAAGAAACGGCCAGGGCTTTGGGAGGCATATTAGATACAACATCGACAGGCGAAAAGAACTGTGGCGGACCAAGCATGTCTTCCATGTCCAAATGCGAGGAACTCGTTGGTTGTGGAGACCATCTGGTGCTTGGTAATCTCTCCCGCCTCCTGGCGCATGTTCACGAAGCGCCATGGGTCAAACGTGTCCGCGTGAGGATAAAATTCCTCGTCGAGATGTACGGGATGAGAGGAGCAGCATATGATTGTCCCGGCAGGGACCGTCACTCCGTTCGAGAAGGTGAAAGGCTTCAGGACGTAGCGCTCCAGGTTGACTGTGATAGTAATGAGTTAATGTTAGGGATGCATCGGTTGGGCGATACGTACTCAGGCCGATGCCATTGTATCGTTGTGATTCGCGCATAAAGCTGTCGGCCTTGTACATCTTGCCCAAGGCCGCTTTCGTCCAGCCCTCAGAGGCGACGACGGACTCGACTTCCTCGCGCAGAGGCTGAACGAACTCCGGGTTGGCTGCGAGATGATACAGTGCGTGGGAGAAACTCTGGATAGGGGATTCGACAGATATTCCACAAGAAATTGAAGAATGAACTAACCATGGATGACGTATGGATCGCTGCGAAATTGATAGTGAGAATGCGGCGGGCAAGACTAGCGGCAGATGTCTCATCGCCTTTCGCCTCAGACATCAACCACATGAGAAAATCATTCTGTGAAAGATGAGATATGGTCAAAGTGTGAGTGATGGAGAACGCACGGGCTTTTCGTCCCAATCGTCTCCATACTTCTCCAGCATACTACGTCTCTCCTTGATGATGGGTTCGAGATGCATTACCGCTCGTTGGATGCTTGCCTCAACATTGGTAAACAGTCGTCCTGCGAGTCTGGGACATGATGCATATATTCCGGCGGTTAGAAGCACTTCGAGATAGCGATTGCCAAGGGGACGAGGACGAGAAGACTTACGGCTTCAGAATGTCCGGGAAGCGGTTGATGATGAACGCCCCTTTGACGACGTCGATGGTGAACTGTACATTGAGCTCCCTGTAATCGGGGTCCCTGCCTATAGGATGACATGGGAAACACATAGTGCATCAATAGATGCTGCGGCACCTCTCACGAGTACTGCGTTACTCACACAGTGGCGCGCCAACAAAGATCCTATTGCTGGTGCAACAAACGATTTGCATGATCGTCTCAGTTGCTGGTATCGTGACCCATTCTGCGCACATATATCAGCCACCGCTATAGGGAGCAAGCTCGAGAAAGGGTCCAAATTACCATGTTCTTTTGCAGGTATGGCATCATTGAACGCGGCCACTAGCTCCTCACGCACGTCAGGGAATATGCTTGCCAGATTGCGAGTCAGTTGAGAGCGAATGACGGATATATGGTACGGATTGTTGTTGACCGCATTGCCTGAAGTATAGTCGACCTGTAAGCTCTGCGAAAGGTTAATGGTATGCGGGATTTGAGGAGGGTAGAAATGACGCACTCGAGAGACTGCTTCAGAGAAGGAAAGCACGTCATCTGGGGCTTTGCGGATGTCGTCTACCTGTTTAATTCCAGTAGCTACGACGACCCAATCATCAAGACGGGCCATTTTGAATAGTCCACCCTTGTACTGTATAGTTAATCAGCATGGGTCGAGTATGCTATCTGATGCTAAGTATTGCGCACCTTATCATACCCTTCTTGCATCATTCTAACGCTGTCGAAGATATACTGATATGCCGATATGTAGGATAGGATTGAGTTGGAATAGCCAACTGTTGGTATGAAGTCGAGCTATCGAAGATCGCACATCGTGAGAAGGCGTCCTTGACAAGTAACCGATTGCCTACTCCCGAATTTCGTGCTCTGTACCACTTCAGGAGGACGTAGCACACCAAAAGAACTCCAACAATGCCATAAGGCGAAGATAGAGCAAAAGCCATGGTTATGGCAGAGAAGAGGTACAGGAAGAATGATACCTACGCAGGTCTTGGAGCAGGTGCTTATATACTGGTATTTTTGAACATGCCCTTTGCCGCTAACAGTTTCCTGTGAAGATCGTGGTGTATGGAACGGGACGGAGGCACATGATGACATGCCCCCGATCGGAGCTCTGGGCTTCGAGAACGGCGGATGTGTGTGAATTCTAGCATCTGAAATAGGTGGGAGACATGCTCCTGGATTCTATGCTGATCAGGTATCCTGCTGTGCATGCACAAGTCAAGCCGAGACGAAACATTGGGCTCGATGGAGGGGCTATATCCGCGGATGCCAAGCTTTAAGTGAGTCTGACAGAAAGTGGATGGCGACTTACTGCAGTTTGCAGCCCGACCGGTATACCCGCAGCCTGGAAGACTGCGCCTCTCACGAAAAAGTTGTTTCCGTCGACTTGCCGCCGCAGTGACTGCTCAGGAGAACAATAGCCGCCGGGGGACCATAAATGACGCGGCCACAATAGAGTCGCGATCACGTGCACCGACGCGACAATGTTTAGTCTGTGTTTGGCGGAGCTTCTCTCTTGTGCAACTTCACCTTCCCTAAGCTCCTGCTCCCTCCCTGCCCTCCACACACTCTCCGGCTCAGCGCTGCGGGGCGTTGTAATTTATAATTCATAATGGCTCTCTGGGACCCGATACCCGATAACGATCCGGACGAAATCAATGCCCTCAAGAAACGCATCACAAACCAAGGTCAGTAACCAGCCAACTCCGGCACTCATTTCTGACACAGTGGCTTCCAATATGGCTAGATCTTCAGTACTCAGCTCTGGAGAGCGAGCTTCTGAAGGCCCGAAATGCCCTCCGGGAAACTAAATCGACACTTGATGATGCAGTCGAGAAGGTGCGAGAGTGCCGCATTGTTTACTGTTGAATTCGCACTGACGACTTTCGGTCGCAAAGCTCGGCCGTGAAGCAGACCGCGCAGTACGACTTGACCAGCAGCTGAATGAGCGCAGCGAAAGTCTCGAAAACGAGCGCATACATCGGCAGAATGCCGAAACAGCCCTGGCCGCTGCTTCCGACAAAATCAAGGCCGACGAACTAGCTGCGAAACAGCTTCAGGCAACCATCGTGTCCCTCTCTGACAGAGAGAACGGGTCCAGCAGCGCACTCTCTGAATTGCAGCGAGAGAAGTCTAGACTTGAAATGCGCACCCGGGAACTCGAAATCAACATGCAGCAGGTCATCAATGCCACTACCCCCGCCCGGAAATCTGCGAATCGCCGGCCGCGCTCATCCTCGCTATCCGATATTCGATTGCCTGCGCTTGAGCGCGAGCTGAGCGACCTCAAGACTGCTTCTGCGCGATACCAATCAGACCTTAAGAAGGCTACCGAGAAGTTGGGGCGGGTCGAGACAGAACTGATCAGGGCGGAGAATGAGAAGATCAGCCTGGAGCGGAAGCTAGCCGCTGAGGCTAGGCGGGTAGAGGATCAACTGCGGGAGAGAGAGGAGGAGATCGAGCGATTGCATGCTCAGCAGGGCGATGCGAGCTACGCACGGCAGCGGGAAGAAGAGTTGATGCAGAGAGTGGAGGAGGAAGAGGCCAAGGTCGCAGCTCTGGAGAAGCTCGCAAGAGGCAGCCGAGATATGAAGACCATGGAAGACGCTCTACAGCGGGCGGAGAAGAAGTTGAAGGCAGAGATCGCCAAGGTCAAGCGTGCCGAAGAGAGAGGAGAGGATCTGGCACGAGAGAGGGAGGAAGCTCTGGATGCATTGCAAGAAGCGCAGATGGAGGTGGAGAATCTCGCGCATGTTGTGCGAGAGAAGGATGCGCGGGTCGCTTTCTTGAACAATCAGGAAAGGTATGGGGTGTTGTGCCTTCTAGCTCTGCTCTATTTTAACCAAGTCCTTGTAGTGAGCTTCGTGCTCAGCTTGAGCAGATTAGTGCCGAGCAGCAGCATTATCCTCGGCCGGGTAGCACCACTTTTGACGAAGGCCTATTATCCGCTGACTCCTATGTCTGCCATTCGACCCCAACGCGAGGCCCAGATCGCTCAACTTCCCCAGTACTACCTCCGTCCTCTCCAGATGCCATTCCTGCTCCAGAGGTGGAGAAACTTCTGGTTGCCATTTCACGACTTCGGGGCGAGAGAGATGGACTCCGCCGTGATATCGAATTCTTGCAAGTGGAGTCGAGAATCGCGACCCAGACACTGGAAACGAAGCTTGCGGCTGCACTCGCCGGTGCCTCAGACCATCCTGATCAGAGGGACATGGTCGCTTCTCTACAGGCCCAAATTCAACACTTGCAGGGCGCTGCAACAGCATCTAAGTCTCAACTCGAGCTACAGGCGACTGCTGCTTTTATCTTGGTCAACCATCTTCAATCTGGCCTTGATAATGCTCTCAAGACTTTGGGACGTAATGATGCAGAACTGCAAGACCTCAACGCATCCGCTAGCTCAGCGCATGCGGACCAACAAAGAGTGATCTCAGGTTTGGAATACTCTATGCAGGAATGGCAATCTCGTGTGGACTCACTGGTGAACGAGCGCGATGCGGCTATGCATCAAAGGGACGAATTCATGGCACAGAGGGACCGTCTCCAGAATCAATTCACCCAAATGACCTCCGACAGCACGCAACATCAAGCAGAGCGCACTGACTTGCAGCGCTCTCTGAATGAAGCTGAAGCACAGATCGCTGATCTTTCAAAGTCGTTGGAGAACGTGGAGTCAGAACGCGACTCGCTGTTTCTTCAAGTTACGAATCTCCAGACAGACCTGGAAGCCGCGCAGGCTGAGCTCTCTGAGGCCGAGAAGCGCTACAGTGTCCTTCAGTCACAGCAGCTCTCTTCCATGTCTTCGGGCGAGGTCGCGCGCTCTCTCAAGAAGCAAATTGAGCAGCTCGAGGACCGCGTCCTTCGCAGGACCGAACAGATTGGCATCCACCAGCATGACATCAAGCGCTTGGAAACGAACATGCGTCTACAAGAAGAGCGGATTGGCGAGATGACTGCCGAGCTCGATACTGCGATGTCCGAAAAGGAGAGCATGGTTGAAGACTGTGCTGAGGCTCGGGAGGCGCGTGATGTAGCGCTGAAGAGGATGGAAGACCTTGAAGAGGAGATCGCAGGCTTAGAGGCCAAGGTTTCGACTATTGACCAACATCGCGACATCGAAGTCACAACAGTCATCGCCATTCTCATGGATGCCGCCACGAAGTCAAGATCCACCATCCGCGAACTCGAGACAATGCTGCAGGGTACTGATGTCGTCCACACCGACCTCCTTCAACGGCTTGAAGCAGAAACGGCTGAACGCCAAAGAGCTTCGGCATTGCTACACGATGCCTCATCCACTCTCCATATACTTCAGGAAGACCGTGACAACCAGCTCGAACAGACTCATCAGGCCACTTTCGCTTTGGCTGTATCTCAACTCGGTTTCTTGGAGGCCAGTCGTTCGCTCTCGTTGGAGTACTCGGGGAAGTCCGATCTGGAGAAACAGTTCAAGACCGTTCAGAATGAATTGCAAACTAGGCTTGCGGAAGTCCAAACTCTCCAAGTTCAGCTGGACTCCATCCGCACGGAAGCCATGCGTTCGAGCGCTGGCGCAGAGAGTGCACATCTCGCGAAGGTAGCAGAACTCGAGTCAGAGCTTCAGCACCTCCAGCAGGCCAATTGTGAACTGGAGATGCACCACATCCAGCTTCAAGGCGACCTCGAGCATTCGCAGGAGGAACTTCGGGTTCTCATCGGACAAAATGCAGAGCGCATGCAGGCTGGCGATGACGCCAGTCGCCATTTAGAGCAGCTTCGTATCAAACATGTCGAAGAAACGCAACGTCTCCAGGGACACATCTCAGAGATCGAAAGGACCCTGACAGAAGCTCGTGCTGCTCGCGAGGCTTCGGATGTAGCTCAGAAGGCTTCTCTGGAGGAGATGTCTCGCTCAAAGGTGGAGCTTGAAGAGCGCCTCCGAGAGACCATAGAGAGGTGGGAGGCTGATAAGAAGGCAACGGAAGAATTCCAAGGCTTGCGTACAACAACCGAGGCTTCGATCAGGGACTTGCAGACTCGCCTTGATCAGTCAACGGAAGAATTGCAACAAGCAATTCGGGAGCGCGACGAGTGGCAAGAACTCCGCCAAATGGACATGGTCGAGGCTTCTCAGGCGAAAACCGACTTGGAGAATCACCTATCTGAAGTCTCAGTTGCTCATGCAGCGCTGGAGCAGGAGCTCATCGATATGAAGTCACGGCATGCGACGAACTGCAGACAAAGCTTCAAGAACTTGAATTATGCCGGGTGGAAATCGACGGTTTGAAGAGCAAACTTGACGAAGAGATCACTCGTCACGGCCGAGAACGTGTTTCTCTTGAGCAAGAGCTTGAAATCGTCTCGCAGCAGCGCGATGCCCTTCAGCCGGTCGAGGCCCAGCTGAGACAGGAGATCTTGTCCATTCAAGCCGACTTGGAGAAGGCTCACAGTGCCTACGAATCGCTGGAGGCCGACAAGATGGCTATTGACGGCGAGAACACAGAGCTGAGGTCCCAAATGCATACTGCCTCAGCTCTACGGCAGCGATTTGAAAACGATATTATCGTGGCGTACGTTTTGTTCTGTTATGTTCAGAAGATACATATGTCTAATTTCGACTCGTACAGGGAAAGGAGAAGCTTGGAGTTATCAGGAGAGATATCGAAACAGAAGGCCGAGATCGACCACATGAAGGCGGCCTTGTCTGATGCCCAAATGCAGCTGACTCTCCAGTCGTACCAACGCCCTCGAGAACTTGAGGAACTGCGATCTCGACTCAAATCTCACGAACACTGCGAAGAGGATATCGCCGACTTGAAAGAGCGGATACAAATCATGGACGTTCAAATGGCGGAGAAGACTCGGGAGATCGAGGATAATGATGACCAGCTTCTTGTGTAAGCTAAATTCTATTGTGCAAGTACTTACCGGAATCTGACGACATCGTATAGGCTTCACAAAGAGAAGAAGAAAATGATGACCCAGGTCACGAATCTGAACCGGCAAGTTAAGCAATTGAAGTCGAAGCTCTCTGCGGCTGAGGCGTCTGTGCCACCGTTGGCTCCCACAAACAATCCTCAGTCTGCACCTATTGCATCGATGAGTTCCATTATTCCGCCTGTACCTCCCATCCCTGCAATGTTCAGGCAGTCAACTCCACCTACTCCTCGATCTCGCGCACGCGTTCCATCAGGTCCATCAGCATCGACACTGAGGCAGAAGACACCAGAAGCGAAGGCATACGTTCCCGTTTTCCGAGCTAAGACACCCGAGCCAAAGCAGGTCGCAACTCCCGAGGCTTCCGCGCCCGCACCCATACCCATACCGACTTTCTCCAAAGGCAAGAAACGTCCAGCGCCCGATGACTCTGAATCGTCGGCACCTGTCCAGGGCTTTACACCTGATGGTGCTTTGGACCTAGAGCGCAATACAGACTTCGCATTGACGCCCCGGGTGCGGAAGAGCTTACGAACTGGATTCACACCGACTCGAAACACCACCTCTCGACCTGTGACAATGCTAGCACCTGCCTCGCCTGCTCGGACTTCTATGCCGTTTATGCCACCAAATCCGTCTAATGCATCCAATGCACCCATCATATTGGACGTTACCAATAATCCGCGTTCAGCATCAGTGGCAGAATCAAAAGCACCTAAACGGACATGGTTGGGAAAGACGAGAGGAACCAGTCACTCCCGGTCTGCCACTGCACCTGCATCTCGTTCTAACGTCTTTGATAGGGCTCCACCTGGACATGGTTCATAATTAAGACACGGCACTCATTATCATTTACCTACGTTCCTAGGCTATAATACATATGTATTTTAGGCTATTGCATGTTTATTCGTCGCGTATCCTCGCTTTCTGTAATTTATCATTCGCACCAACAAAGAGAATGAGATCGGGTCGGGATCTAAGATCGGCAGTACTGCGACGGTGACGCAGCATTTGCCGCAAAAGCGTAAGTAGTACCCTTGGCGCTCATTTCCACCAGTGTAGCCTGTTGTCAAGGGTGTAAATCCTTCACTGAACTGCTACGATCTTCATGACCCCTTCATAATCCTCTCTTCTCGAAAACTGCAGCCATGCTGTCATTCATGAGCCTCGGACGGGCGGGGCACTTCGACTTTTCTCCCGAGCTTCGGGACAAGGAAGACTGGAGCGTCGGAATACTCAGGACACTGGAGCTTCATCCCGACGTCGTAGCTTTCGCTGTTGACCCTGTTACCAGCATCTTAGCCATAGGCACGTACTGAAGCAACCGCCCACGCAGCCGACTTATTCTGACATCGCGCAGGAACCCTCGGCGGCACCATACGGATTTTCGGCGCGCCCGGGGTGGACACTATCTTAACGCTGCAAGGCTCTGCCCCCGTCAAGTTCCTCCAGCTCTCTTCCAATCTCCTCAAACTGATCTGTGTTGGTATGTTATGTTCCTGCAGCTCGACAGCACCGTGGTTGAACTCGCGTGATAGATGAAAATGACAGGTTCTACTTGTGGGACTTGACATCGTTCGGTCAGATCAAGCTTGAAGTGTCTACGCGGTTCGACCGTCCTATAACGTTAGTGCCTCTAAGGGCGTTTCTTGAAGTAGGATTGCGCTGAAGGTCTGCATATCCTCCAGCTGCCTCGCCCTTTCCCCATCACATACCCATGCACTGATCGGACTGGAGACCGGGACAATCAAAGCGTATGACCTTCTGTGCCGCAGACATTCCCCATACAGCATACCCAATGCATGGGAACTCTACGAGCAGAAAAAGGTATCCGATGGGCTCACCGCATATCCCGATCCCTCATCGTTAGTACCCCCAACCCCCCACACTATTTTTGCCCACTAACATGACCGAAGAAATATACCCGTAGACATGATCATTCACCCTAGGAACCTGGATCTCTTATTCGTAGCGTATGGAGGTAAGTGTCTGATCTCTGGTGGATTACTACGTATCTCATGGACTTTCTTTTGTAGGCGGTGTTGTTTTGATTGACCTGGTGCAACCCAATACTTTTCACAGTTGGACCATATTACTGAATATACAACTATCAGAAAGAGCGCAATACCTTGCGTGCATATGAACTCATCGTACCTGCTGGCGCTCCCGGTGGAGCAGGCTACTTGACTCCAGTTAGTGTATTTTATCTGTCTATGGGACCTTAGTTCAACCTTCCTCCGAAACGTGCAGGATCTGCTGACGCATCGGCAACCCCTTGTGACATCGATGTCTGTCCATCCAGCTGGTCATTTCTTCGTTGTGGGCTATGCCGATGGCTCCATTGCCTTCTGGGCAGTCGAGGATGAAGAAAAGCCTCTTCTCGTCAGGACTCTGGACGACCTGGACGTAAACCTTGTCGATGGCCACGAGCTGGAAGAATATCTTCCCGATGGCAGCAAGAGTAAGAACACGGGAAATTTCAACCCTCGAGAGGCAATCTTCAAACTATCTTGGAGTGGATACCCGAATTCTACGGATCCAAGAGGAGGTACCACATCATTGATAATCCTAGGCGGACAGTTCAATGGGGACCCGTCTGGTATCAATGTGTTGTCGCTGCCCGCATTCAACCCCCCGGAACCTCCAGTCGCTGCATCTGCTCGAAACGAAGGCTTACACCCGCATTTCCGCAAAGCCATGCGTGACTCTCTGGATCTTCTTGACGCGTACTTCTACGAAACGACGGGTCTCACACAGGACTACCTGCTTATACCTCGTGATAGCCCACACTTCAACGGCACCTGGGACCCCAAAGCGATATTGTTGCTGTATGAAGCGGAAGAACATTCTCGGGCCATCGATGCCTACCAATTCCCTCCCCCTTCTTTCCAGGCTCCTCCCCAGGATACGACAGCACCATCAATGCAATCGACTGGAGAGGACACTTCTACAGACTCCTTGTCAGAGGATCTCGCAACGACATTGAAGTCGATGAGCGTCACTGATGATCCCAAACCGCTGACTATACCCTCGGCGTTGTGGAGCGGACCGAATGCTGTTGTCAATGCAACTCTTACCACAGTAGATCGGATAGCATACGAACAGCTAATCCGGGATGTCGAAGATTGGTCAGAAGAGCTAGTTTTCGTCGGTGGAATGGCTGCGCCTGACGAGAATATCCTGAAGGATATCAAATATGCGAAGGTGTGTTCTTTCAACGTGCTATCACTTCACCGGTGCTAATTTACATCAGTTCGAACAAAACCGTATACTCATCACTCACCATCGCGACCTTACTGTCCGCTTCCAAGATGTTTCTGTGCAACTTTTAATACCAACTTCTACCTCTCCACTCACTTCTCCCTTCCCCCGTCCCCTCCCCACCCTGAGAATCGACATACTGTCTCTCATTGGATCTCCAAGTGTCACAGGGCACGTTTCTCCCACCTTCATCAATGATGTACGCATCTCCGACGTAGTCTTTGCGAACGAGGGACTGGAGGTGGCCGTGGTACTAAGCAGCGGCGACATCTTCATCTACAAGCTCAAGGATGGCGCACAGGCCAACATCGCCGAGAAGAAACTCCAAGATGATCGGCTGGTTTTCCTGGAGAACGTTCATGTAGCCGAAGGTTTGAGATTCAGGCCTTTCCTCATGATCAAGTCAAGCGGTGCCCCAGCGACCGCACATGCCTTGGCGGACGTTGGTGAGTGTCTCCGGTCTGTGCTTGAACGAGGGTTGACGTTTCGGCAGGCTTCTTTGCTGTGGCATATGCCGACGGCTCTCTTCTCATCATTGACATGCGTGGCCCGAATGTTGTCCTGCACATCGACGGCGAGGCCCACCAGAAGAAACACCGCCTGTCCCTTCTTCACAAACCTTCCAGCGCCGATCCAGTTGCGTCCTTGACGTGGACTATATGCGCACTTTCCAAAGGTATTTCACTGCAGTGTTCTGGTTGTTCATTGGCTAACCGCGCCCTATCGTCATAGATCCCATCCCTCGCATTCGACTCATTGCCGTTCACAGTTCGGGCGCGACTAACACATATACCCTCCACCGCTCTCCGTCAGGCGCATGGTTCATCCCCTCAGCATCATCTTCACATGCATCCCTTACTCCCGATATGCAAGCCTCTCATGAAGCAGACGAAACAGATACGCTCCCCGCTCCTCTCCGCAAAGGCATCTTCGTCCTCGACGCCCAATCGGGCGCAGCATGCAAAGCCGACCGTTCCAGACTCGCGGACTCTCTAAAACAGATATCGCAGCCCGACTCTGTCATATCCCAGGAGCGTCGCAGCGGCAGTCGCAGCCCCAGCCGTCGGGATCGTACAAGTAGAGGGAGCAGAAGCAGCTTCGAGTCTCTGGAAGTCGGGCCAAAATGCTTCCTCGTTGTTGCCGGTGTCAAAGGAGTGCGCTGTTTTGAGGACCTTGGAGAGGGGAAGACGGCCAAGGCGGAGTGGGGCAAATCGGGGGCTGTGAATGCGGTGCAGATTGTTGAGAAGAATGGTAAAGTGGTGTGTTCTCGGGCGGAACGCATCTGACCTTGCGATTTGCAGGATCCTGTGCGTTTGTGGCTTTCACCGATAAGCACGAAGCCCTGGTCTATTCTCTCCCCAACCTCGAACTCCTCCATACGCTCGAATTCGCAGCAGTATCTCCACTGTAAGCATCTCATCCTGCTTATATGCTGTCTGACCATCCTGAAATGTCTTGACGCAGTGCTCCGTCACCCGATACAACCGGCGACTTCATTACCTCAACCCCACTCATCAATCGCGCGCCAGCCCAGCCCTCCCCAATCCGGCGTTTACACCTACACACGCTCTTCAACCAGCGCCGTGGGTACCACACGCCACTCGTCTCGCTCGTGGAGCGCCAGGACGGCTCGGGGGTGCACAGCGTGCCGCCGCAGCCGCAGCCCGTTAGTGTAGGTCCAGCAGGATTACTCGCATGGCTGGGAGGCCTCGTCGGCCAGGGTGCAGTCAACGGCGCCCAGATCGATGCTCTGCGTACGTCTGACTCATCCTATTAGCGGCGAATTTTTGTCTTATATTTGGCACCGTGCAGTCGCTGGCCCCGATCGTCCTGTGCCTGAAAAGAATGCCGCGCGGGACGCGGCGCAGCGGGGGAGCACGTATGTCGAGTGGAAGGAGGATGATAAGGCCAAGTCGGCGGCGGCTTCGGCTGCACAGGCACAAAGCAATCTGTACAACCGCCTGCATAGTGCTTTGGCTGAACGAGGGTACGTTTACTGTGTTTCCGTGTCTGTTGGCTGGACTGACGTATCTAATAGGGACATGTTGGGTGATCTGGAGGATCGATTCAACTCGCTCGAGGAAGGCAGCAAGAGCATGGTCACTCAGGTGCGTGTGATCAAGGAGAAAAGTAAAACATTGTCGTGCTAACTGTTGGTTCTGCATAGGCGAAGCGTCTTGCCGTAAAACAGACGACAAAGAGCTGGCTTCCCTTCTGAAGCTCCGAAGCTCTATCTTGGACATGGGCCGAAATCCTAAGTGTAACCCAACAAGATGTTGTACAAATATCATTGTATTGCTCTAATGTATTGGGATGTCAAACAATCAGACGCAGGTCTATCCAGGTCTATGAACTCATATCTGAACGTTGAATCGCGAAACATACAATGTATTTCCCCTGTTCAATCAGACTGACACATCGCAACATTTCTAGATAACTATTACAGGGTTCTAGTTCTTCGACTCTCCTTGGCTGCCTTTGCCCATCAGCATATTTGTGAGGCCCGCAGTCATCTTCTTCCTGCCTTCGTTGAGCATGCCCAAGAATCCATCCTCGCCTGTGGTTTCACGTTTGTGGTTCCACTCTTCAGTATGTTGCGTCACTTGATGCGCGTCGTTGGTGCGCAACGTCAACAGTGAATTCATGGTCTATTCCACCTTTGTCAGTCGATCAGACCAAATAGGCTGACTATATGCGCACCTTCAAAGGGGAAGATGCGTTGGCACTACGATAGTAGGCGACATCCTGGTCAATCAGTACAGTCGTCTCTGGAACCGAAGGCGGGTTGGTAAGGATCCGGAACTTTAAGATGTCGGCGTGGGAGAAGAGCTGTCAGATAAAAGTAAGTAAATGACACTAACGCCATAGCTCAGTTCTCGTACCTTGGGAAGAGCATCGAATTGAGCGCGAATAGAGTCTTTACCACGCGCTATTCCAACCGGGTCGTGAAAGACAGCATCGGCGGTATATATCTCGTATGTATCCTAACAACCGGTCAGAATATGGCAATCGTAACGGTTGTCCTGCACTGACTGGCTTGGGCTTGCAAGAGTAAAGTTCTTTCAGAGCTTGAACGATCTTTTCTTCATGAGGGTGCGGAGAGCGTTCGGAGAGCGCTTTACTCTCCTCTGGTCTCAGACCGGACGCATTGGGCGCATCTGAGCTGGTGCCTGGCATGGTAGTACTGACACAACGATAGGACTGAACGCTGTGGGTCGTGAACACGGCTCTGGCGACAGAGTAGGAAGTGCGGGGCTGGATTGAAAGCGGGCGGGGGAGACAGCAGATGGGAGGTGGGCGGGGGAGGACCATCGTGTTTTATGGGCCAAGTATATGCGCGCATGTTCTTTACAAGGTGGAGACATGGACCGTTCGCGGGCGTGCATCGACGCGCCGACGCACCGATGATGCAATGTCCTCTTCCCGCCGCAGCGATGCGTCCGAATCCAACCTGTAATGCTGCATAAGGAGATACAATGACTATTCTAGTTCTTGAGACTGGCCATAAACTGCTCGATCTCGTCCTTGGGCACATCCGTGGACTTCCACAATGGCTCGAACGCATCCACGTTCTCCCCGATGGACGCCAGCTTCGCCTTGATCCGCTTCCCGCAGTCTGACCCAAGCGGCAGGCGCAGCCAGTCCCGCTTTCCGCCCTGCCCCTCTACCAACCCCTTCGCCAAGCCCGTCCCCTGAACAAACTCGTACAACCTCGCTGCCAGCTTCTCCTTGTCTCCGACTTGCTTCATCTCGACCATCCGCTTCTCGTAGTTGTCCACCGCGCCTGCACCCTGCTCAGGCCGGGTGTACACACCCAAGTCCTTCTTCGGCTTCGTCGAAGACGCAGTGTTCAAGAAGTTCGTCGGGAAGAAGCCAGGCTCGACGATGGTCACTCGGATACCGAACGGCGACAACTCTGGGTTCAGTGCCTCGGAGAACTTCTCCAGCGCTGCCTTTGACGCGTTGTACGCGCCAAAGGCAGGCCCGCCTGCGAAACCCGCTACGGACGAGAAGTTCACGATGTGGCCTGACTTCTGCGCGCGGAGCGAGGGCAGAAGTGCCTGTGTAAGTGCAATAGGCCCAAATACGAGTGTCTGGAAAGAGTCTCGGACATCTTTCATACTATTATAATCGTGTTAGTTAGATGAAGTGAGAGCGCGTTAACATTATACTTACTCGAGCTCTTCAACGGAGCCGACAAGTGAGTAGCCAGCGTTGTTGACAAGCACATCAATGCGGCCGTATACATTCAGCGCCTCCTGTGCCGCTTTGTGAATCTCCGTGTCAGAGGCAGACGGGTCAAGAGTCAGTGGATGCGCCCCTTGCAGCGACGCTGGAATCTTGGATGCACTCCTTGCAGCCGCAATGACCTAGTAGCACGGTCAACATTCAAATTAACTTGAGGTTAGAAGAGACCATACCTTATCACCCTGTGACAACACATACTTTGCCAAGGTAAGACCCAGGCCAGAGTTTGCGCCAGTGATAAGCCAGATTTTAGAAGCCACGTGTGCAGATGGTCGAGTGGTGATTGTTACATGGCCACACCATCTGGCCTACCTTTATATACCTGCGCGAGCATCTGATTTGAAACCTGACGCATCAACACCAGTCTGGTCTGTTCGGGATCTGACAGAGCATAGAGGAGTTGACCAGTAGATGCGCCCTAATCCTGAGCCCCTGGGGTTAATTGACGCGCAGAGACTCCTTCCAAAATTATATTTGGCCACGCAGCTACGGAGGTTATGTGGATTGCAAAGGGCCAACGCGGGCCAAAGGGTTATCCGTTGGTAATTCTCCTAGGGCGAGTCAAGTGTAGCCACGGAGGTGTGTGGATCCCAAAGTGAGTAAGTCAGAGATTTGGGGACCCTGCATGATCTACCGGCGTTTGCCTAGCGGTGGATGTGCGTACGACGAAGTACTACAGCGAGGTAGACTCAGGCTGGGAAACCGCTGCCAGGCGCGTCACCTCTGGCAAGAATTATGGACACGTCTAGAAGCAGTGCCGCATCTCCTAAAAGGGTAAGTCTTGCCTTTTCTGTAAACAGTGGCAGTGCCTCGTTTAGGGTCTCGACGCGTCCAATATATTCCATGCCTTCATAACCTTCAGCACACCTCAACATCGAAACCAGCACATCTGACCATCTGAATCAGCGTGCACTCATTCAGCGAAACAAAATGACCGATTACGACTCCCTGCACCGACAATGTCGGACTTTAGAGAGCCTATTCGACGCAAAGCTCACAGCGTATTCGCGGGTTGCCTCTACCATCTCCCGCACACAGGAAGATGTAGAAGCCAGTGGATCGAATGAGCGCTGGAAAGACATGGAGATTGAGGTTGAGGAGCTGCTCGGGAAGGTACGTCTAGCTTCAATCTTACTGAGTATATCTGTCCTGAACATGGCGGACGCAGTTAGGTGAAACGAACGGTCAGCTCTCCGCGTTATCAGAAGATAGGGAGAACCCGCCGTCTCAGTCAATGCTGCGCGCTATCCAACGACATAGAGATGTATACCAGGACTATGTGCGCGAGCTACGACGGACGAAGGTAGGAGCCGTTCTAGTAAGCTTACACAGCTTTCTGACAACGTATAACAGACAAACGTACAAAGTGCAGTGGACCAGGC
Organism: Dentipellis fragilis; assembly: GCA_004679275.1. Classification (NCBI taxonomy): domain Eukaryota; kingdom Fungi; phylum Basidiomycota; class Agaricomycetes; order Russulales; family Hericiaceae; genus Dentipellis; species Dentipellis fragilis. The sequence goes on from SEOQ01000328.1 coordinate 21,209, forward strand.
AACCTTGCTGAGTGGCGTACGAAACGATATCGCGTAAGTATGCTGTCTGCGTGTTACAGTGTGCCATATTGACAAGGTATGCAGCGCATACAAATCGTCCGCGGCAGACTCGCTCCTCGCGGAACGCGGGCGAATCGACAGCTCACATCGCATGGTCGACGACACGTTGGAGTACGTTTCTTTGCTGAGCACGTCCTTCTGATCACATTACTTACCTCTGATTGTTTTATGTAGACAAGCATACGAGACACGTTCCGAATTTGCACGACAGAGGTCATCTCTTGGTACGATCCAGACCCGTATGCTCGGCGTTCTCAATACTGTCCCCGGAATCAGCAACGTTCTGTCTATGATTCACAAACGGCGACGGCGAGACATCTTTATCGTTGGGTCCATCATCGGCGTGTGTCTATTCTTGTTGATGATATTTATGTGGCGGTAGCTGAACAGCGCTATGAATATTTGGAATCATCGTATACCACGCCAGTTTCTGTGCGATTTATTTCACCTACAGCAGGACATCTGTATGTCTCATGGACGTTGGCTTATTACACTTCGCATATTATGTCGACTTTTAATTGCATCATTTTTGTTCCCATGACCAGTGGTGCATATGATTTGCTTCTCGCCACGTTCAGTATCTATGAGTAACTTCTATCAACATGTTAGGTATACGGGCATCAGTGCTGAGCGCTGAGTACGGACGTGCATTGTAAGCACCGTCATGACGGACTTCATGTCCGGTTAGTCGGTTGAAGCTTGTCACTACATCTGAACGTTACGCCACGACATGCAACATGGCCACTGACTCTGCGCTCTGCATCCAACTTCGTTGTGATGCAACCAAACCTACAGCAGCCACACGCAAGCCACACTGAAGCGTGAGTTTGCGTTCAGTTGTAAATTGGCAGTCGCCACGTGCGACTCCGATTATACTCATAAAGCTGAAGCTGCAACCCCGGTGATGATTGGCATCTTATTGGCTCCGATGGGCCTGGTGAGCCCGTCCACTTGGTAGTGTTGTTACTTGACGAGAGTGGCCATCACTCATATCGGCTGAATGGTCCCAGGGTCATGTCAGAAGTTCTCTCCAGAACAGACATTCTGCACAGTACAACGATATAACGTACCCGGAAGCTTTCCCCGTCGACCTTCCCAGGATACTCGTTGTGACCAGTAGGTGGTGATGTACAGTGGCTTCGGTGGCCATGCAGAACGTGCTTCTATCCCCTAATCCGGCCTCTACAGGTGTGTTGCGGGTCTCTGACGAGAGTGCTCGTTATTCACCTATGCTTCTGACACGGCCGACATCCGACTTTATTCCCAGCAGTCCCCCAATGCCTCCGACCCGTATAAATACCAAGGTGTATCGCGGTGGAGAGCCTCATCGTTCCGTCCCCTCATTCTCAGAGCCCTCAATATGTTCTTGCTTGCCTTGTATGTTACGATCGCGGTGTTCAGCTCTCTTCTTGTGTGGAAACTTGTGCGTGAGAGAATCCGCCAGCTTCCCTTGAGGAAGATACCCGGACCTCCACCTATCTCGCTCCTGAAAGGTAACATTTTTTATCTAATGCGTTGACCGTCCTGTCTTCTAAATCTCACGATTCTGTCAGGTCACCTTCCGCAAATATATGACCGAGAGCATGGGTGGGAATTCCATAACAGTATCCTGGAGAAATTCGGTTCGGTAGTCAGACTTTGCGGGTGGGCTGGTGTAAGTGATAGTATCCGCACTACGGGCCATACGACTTGAGGCTTACCGTTCCATTAGGATTCGCTGCTTTATGTGAGCGACCCGAGGGCAATCCACAACATTATAGTTAAAGATCAGTATATCTACGAAGAAACCTCTGACTTCATCGCGTCAGTGTTCGTTACATTTCTTCAACATTTTCGACTAACCGAAGACCTTATGACAGCACCAATCTGTTGAACTTCGGCCCTGGGTTGTTGGGGACGCTCGGTTCGTATAGTATATCTATGATGAGCGGTTTGAAAAACTAACAAATTCATTCAGGCGAACACCACCGTCAGCAGCGGAAGCTACTGAACCCCGTCTTCTCGATTAACCACATGCGGTACATGATACCCATCTTTCAGACTGTTTGTGCTCAGGTAAGCGCCAGTACATGCAGGATAACTTAAACTTTTATACTTATATGATGGCCGACAGTTACGCGACCAGCTGGTGGAGAAAGTAAAGAACGGCCCGAAAGAAGTGGAAGTAGTCCACTGGATGACCGCCACGGCGCTCGAGCTCGTCGGCCAAGCCGGACTCGGGTACTCATTTGAATGTGTCAACGATACGTCTGGCAATGAATTCGCCTTGGCTGTGAAGAACCTGCTGTGAGCACGGTTCCTTGTATATCTGCAATCGTCATCGCTGAATTCCTCTAGCCCAACTTTGTTCCCACTCAAAGTGTATCGTGTGTTCTTGCCCTGGATAGTCAATTTCGTTCCGAGGCCCGTCCGGGGTTTTGCTGCGCGACACGTTCCTTGGAAGGCCGTGCGCTCCGTTGTCAACATCGTCGACGTCATGCACAGAACGTCGCAGAAGATCATATCGGAGAAAAGGATGGCACTGCTGAAAGGAGACGAAGCGGTCCTTCATCAAATTGGGGAGGGAAGAGATATTCTGAGCATACTGCGTGCGTTCGATTTATATTTTTCGAGTCAAATAGTCTTACGCTCCACGTAGTGAAGGCCAATATGTCTGCTTCTGAGGAAGATCGCCTATCGGAAGAGGAGCTGCTTGGGCAGATGAGGTAAGTTGCCGATTGCTATCGATCTGACCTTCCTCATTGAAATTTGTGAAGTACGTTATTGTTTGCCGCTATGGATACGACATCGTCGGCCCTCTCTCGCATTATCTACAAGCTCGCAGAGCATCAGGACGTACAGGATAAGTTGCGAGATGAACTCGTGAAAGCTCTCGAAGCCTCCAGGACGCTGGACTATGACACGATTCACAATCTCCCTTACTTGGATGCGGTGTGTCGCGAGACGCTGAGAGTGTATGTCGAGCTCCACGCATTCCGCATGGGCTGGAGCTAAAACAATCCTCACAGGCACCCACCCGTTCCGTTTGTGTCACGCACGTGAGTTGTCTTATTCGTCCTCTCTATATGACATCGTGACGACCAAATCTTGAACCGTCTGCAGGACTCGCAAGGACGTTGTCCTGCCTTTAGGAACACCCATCACTGCGACTGACGGATCCAAGATCTCGGAAATCCCCATCGCGGAGAACACTGATGTGTTCATCAGCATAATTGGCGTCAATCGCAGCGTCGCGATTTGGGGTGCGGATGCTACCGAATGGAAGCCCGAGCGGTGGCTCTCGCCGCTGCCGCAGAGCGTTACAGATGCCCATGTCCCCGGTGTTTATTCCAACACGTGAGTGCTGCTGCTTGAATTTGAGCGCTCGTGGTGGGCTTCTGACTATCGAGAATAGGATGACGTTCCTTGGTGGGGGCAGAGCCTGCATGTAAGCACTGTAACTGGGATTCCGAGATAATTATTGACACAATTGAACTATGCAGTGGCTTCAAGTTCTCGCAGTTGGAAATGAGTGAGTGGCTCGTCGTATGCATTGGAGGCCTGGGGAACTAACCGACACACGCTTGCAGAGGTTGTGTTGGCGATGCTTTTGCCGGTTCTCAGGTTCCGCCTTACAGGAACAGAGATACACTGGAAGCTGTCGTCTCTCTTATATCCGTCCGTTGGGACGAGTAAGAAGCCGACGATGCCTCTCGAAATATCACTCGTGTCGGAGAAGTCAGGATAAACGAAGTCATCTTCTTGTTACACTGGACAATCACCGTACGCTATCGATGACTTGTGTTATTGATCGTCTGTATGCCTATTTGACGTTGAATTCAAGTCGTCCTCACAGTAACCCGCCGTTCGTGAGTAACATGATCAGGGGACTGTAGCTGCAGCCCGGCCATTAGTCTCGTTCCCGCCGTTCGAGAAGAAGGATTCCTTGCGCTCGACTACCCGGCCATGGCGTTGCGGTTCGTTCCGGTTGATCAAGTGCACGAAATGCGAACTCAACCGAGAGGTAGCTGAGCATCCACGCCGCGCAAGCGGAATTGTTTCGGGGTCCAAATTCACGACTCTGGAGTGTGCCACGGCTCAACACTGTCGCAACGTCTTCAGCTTTCTCTAGTGTCCTCGTGCCTCAAGGTCAGCATTTGAACAAGAAAGAGGTTCAGTGCATCAAGAGCGGCTCGTTCATACAATCCCCTGGCCGACGCTTTGTCGCGCGCGTAAAGGAACTGAGAGTGGCCGTAGTGATGTAGCGCGGTGGTACGGTTGTAGGACTCTTCACGCTGCGCATGCGCACGTTGACGACGAGGAAGTTGATGTGTGAGAGCACGGCAAGGATGTCTGTCGCACTGACTAGCTCGGACGGATTACTTATAGCGATAGAAATATTTATGTATATGACAGCAAGAATATATGATTGATGCGTAAATGGTCACCTGCATGAGCTAGTGGGTGACTTTCCACAGCATAAAAAATATGATATGATATGTTTAGGACGCCTTCAACTTCCTTTTCGGTGATGAGAAGATCATTTTTAACGAAGCTGATTGGCTGGCAACCATTTGAAATGGGCCGANAACATATCATAGAATAAAATCTATGCTGTGGAAAGTCACCCACTTGCTGAGGGAAAAATATTGGCGTTTGCCGGCTGTCCCCACGTTCAATTCCTCCCATCGTGCATCTTTACTCCATCCACGAATCCGATGGCACCAACACCGTGAACGACGTCTAGACGACCAGGTGACAAAAGTAGTCGAGCTGCAAGCAGCAGGCGCGTCGTCTCTCGGGTACGGCGACCGCCACATCTCCTGCAATGGCTCAGCGACACGAGCGCGGAGGACGATGCGGTTGTGAAGATAGTCCGGCTGTCTGATGCAACTACGTGTATCATGCTCGTTCGCCATGGTGCAGGAGGCTGAGTCTGCGTAAAAAGTCACGCATTTCGTGCTCAGCAGGTTCACTCGGGCGCAGAGGGACGGGATATCTTGATAGTGTGGCTCTCAAGAAGAGGTATATTGTCAACAGCCGTTGTATACGGACTGGGGATCTTTTGGGGGTGATGGTCGAGGAGGGTCTTTGGCGAAGAGTACGTCCAACGAGGTTGATGAGAGGGTGAAGCGTCGGCCGGAGATGAGGTCGCTTGTAACAGTGCGACGGCTTGTCAGGTAAGTGTCAGGTAAGTGTCTCTTGGTCCCCGTCATCTTGCGTCTGCCAGGTGAATCTTTTACTTGACGCACAGGTTGTATCGGGACACCTGATGGGCATGTCAACAGTTGAATTGCGGCACGGCATTACTTTGTCACAGGGCGGGAATGCCGACGTCCATTTGACCGGCCCTCTGCCAAATGCGCCACACTATTCAAATAAATAATCTAGGTACGTCTGGCTCTTCGATCACGTTCAGGTATACATATCTTACAACCCTGCAGCATATACCCCAATGTCTGCTAGTATTCAGGGCTCTAATGACAAGTCTGGAGTGTTGGCTGTGACGCCAAGTTGACGAGTTGTATTGTGTGCTCTCGCCCTGCAGATTGCACCGCTATAACATATTCGGTCCTCCTTGGCGCAAGTTCTATCTGATCGACGTCGGTGACCGACTCGGATGAAGCGCGCTGACGGAGCATGCCTATGGGTGGGTGGGGCTTCAGTGTATTCCAACCGCCAGCACAGCAGCCGATCTCAATCCGTGCCCTATTACATGGGGAACTTGCTTAGTACCCATCCACAGCTCGCTAGAGTTTCAAGACCATCGCGATTTTGGGTCGTCTGACGCCCCATTCAATATCTCGACGCCTACGTCGTATGATGACCATATGTGGGCAATCTACATCGAACCGATCGTCCATTTCGTGCAGATGGTGCGTTTTCTCTCATCCACATGCATCTTCGTCGTCCGCTGACCGTGACAAAGGCATAGATCAGCCATCGTAAGGCTGTTCATGCAGATGGTGCTCGCTTGAGTCACCACATCGGATATATGGGATGGTTCCATACTCCAGGCGGAAGCGATTGTATGCTCGCCAGTCGTTCCCTACGATCTTGATGGAGATCTCGCGAGATGCATGCAGAAACCCCCGAGTCCACTGCTCGCCGCACTCCGGCTGACAGGAAGGTCAGCGATTACGCCGTGTCTACCGATCTCATCCAGCGCGCCGCGTACTATGCTCCCACCGAATTCCAGTGTCTTGAGCCGCCTGGACTCTGGACCGCAAACTATCATGTTCTGCAGACACGGCATTGGATGACTTGCCACAGGATAGATTTTATTCTATGATATGTTTTCGACCCATTTCAAATGCCCGCCAGCCAATAGGCTTCCTTAAAACTGATCTTCTCGTCTCCAAAAGGAAGGCAAAAGTGATCGAAACATATCATATCATATTTTTTATGCTGTGGCAAGTCACCCATTAGCTCTGCTGCGTTTGCTTGTTGTATTTTGGAATTTGAATCTTGATCAGTAACACAGTTCGTGGCCCAGGCGCTTGAAGCTGTTGAAAGTGAGTCACTTTCAGACTGTACCTCGTTTGACACATTGACACCATGCCAGCTCTTCCGCGCGTCCTTATCGACAGTACGAACGCCCTCAGTATCGCAAATTCTGTCTTGCCATAGACTCATAGAACCGAAGCGTGGACATTATGTCCTGCGCCATACAGGACGGGATTTTTACCACAACCCACGCCGACACTGCGCAAGCTTGAAATTGTTAGTTTCG
>SEOQ01000329.1:0-27944 GCA_004679275.1 Dentipellis fragilis
GGCGCATAAAGCATGCGGGAGGAGGGTTGAGCGGGTCGCGCTTGTGCGGCGCCTTGCCTGTATACGAGAAACCAGGAAACTGCTGTCCGTCGCGATAGGATGGGTCGTTCTGCGAATAGCCGGAGGGAGATGGGTAGTAGCCTTGCGGAGGGCCCTGGTACTGCGACGAACCCGCCATAACTGGGCCCGCCGTAGGGAGACGAACCTCGGCTATAGGGGTCGCCGGGAGGAGGAGAGTAGTACGAGTCGTTTAAGCCGCGGCTACGGCTTCCGCTGCACCCTGGGTCATCCGAATGATAGCCACTTGACTGGTGAAAGGGGTTCTGCGGCGGGGGTCCGGGAGGAGGAGAGAATCGCCCATACGCAGGAGGTGGATGGGGCATATTGTTCGACCAATCAGAGAAGTCAAAATTCTTTTCGGATTTCTCTGACATGATTGCCTGTGGTATAAAAGTGGGAGAGGATGGAGTGACAGAAGCGGTTCAGCGAAACCGATGGGAAATGGGATCCGTTCACCAGAGCATTGAGATCTTATATGAGACATCCTGATACCTAGAGCCGTAGCGCCTGTACGAAATGAAAATGATATAGACCGCGTACGTTTCTGATCCTGTAGCGAAGCGAGCTGGCATGAAGGGGTGTGCACAACTAGCAATGTGCACGAGCCAGTGCCAGAAGCCATGCATTTAGCAGCGACACTGCCATCAGGTCGCGAAGTCGCCAGTGGAACCGCTCACGGCGCAATGATCTTGACAATCGCGGTGCTCCACACATCGATGCTAGGCTCAACCTGATGGCAGGACGATACGCGCATCAGCGTAATTGAATAGTAAATGGGCAACGTACGAACAACCTTGATGCTGGCTGGTTCAGTGGGCCGTGGACGTCGTCGAGGCTACGTGTACGAAGTTCGCGGGGTTTCGGCAGAAATTGGAGTTGTTGGTGCGTCAATCGCCGATGATTTTTCACCATTTATATATGACACTCGTATCTTGGGGTAGGTCCGATGCATGGTCTATGGAGAGAAGGAGGGTCATCGTGCGGTCTTGAACCGCTGTCGAATGAATTTCTTTACCGAACTTACTGAAGAAGGTGCGTCGATGCTCGTTTCCCTCGAATGTGGTGACAGTGTCTACTCTTCGCGGAAGGAGCGTCTAGTCCATCCGCGCTTCATCAGGACATCTACATTCAGAGATATTACCTGGTGAGCAGTCATTGGTCCATTATTCGTCTTCTACCCCAAACATTGACGTTTTCTGGCTTGTGCGCTCGCAGCGCCTATGATAGGATAACTCAATACCATCTTCAGGTCAACATTACCGAGCGCGTCTTTCACATTTCATGCCAATCATTTCAAGCACGGGGACATCGTGCAACAAATCAGGTATACGCTGGCCTCTGCAGGTGTGTAGTGTGCCGCAAACCTCGTGACGCTACTCTCAACGCCCTGGTACGGATATGCAGTCTCTTTGCACGTCTGATGTGTTGCAATGTAGGCTGCGAAGCGAGGCGTGATGACTGCTCGTCTTTGTCTCATCATCCAGAACGTCTAAATGGACATGAGGTACACACCAACTTTCGAAACAACGCTCATATGACATCCAACCATCATACCAGTTCGCGCCGCGATTGGGAAGATGATTACGCTGCGGAGGAAGCCCTCCGCACGCAATCAACAAAAACGTTCAGTGGCGGTGAAAGCGGCGGGCACTGCTTTGCCTCGGGGCCGTCTGCCAATGCATGCGCAGTGACGTCTATGTACACGAGTTCTCCGAGCGCGCTAATTTTATGCGCTACAGAATCAACGACGTGCATAGGCGCTGCGCAGCGGCCCTGGATGTCAAGATGCCGATGTCTCATAAAAGCTGTCGTGACCCCAATCCGTCCTCATCGATTTTTCAACCTTCTTCCCCCACTCACCTCTCCGTCACCTTATAATAGGTGATGGCGATAATTTCCGAAAAATCCGAGAAGAAAGGCGAGTTCACTGGCTGGGCGGAAGATAGCATGCCAGAGGCGCCCCCGGCGTATGCTCCTCCACCCGGACATCCGTCTCAACCGTCAAACCCCTCCAATCAACCGGATGGCTATCCCGATGAGAAAGGGCAAAGCAGCAGCCTCGCAGATCCATACTACTCTCCCCCTCCTCACAGCCCACATGCCTCAGGATCGTCTCCTTATCCTCCTGGACCGGATTACGCGGGACCATCGCAGCCCCAGAGTCCTCCTCAAGGATTCTACCCATCTCCTTCCGGCTTCTCCCAGGGCGATTCGCCCAACCCCGATGACGCCAATGGTGGACAGCAGTTTCCCGGGTTCACATACGCTGGCAAGGCGCCCGCCAAGCGCGACCCGCTCAACCCGCCTCCCGCCTCTTTCACGCGCCAGCCCAATCCCCAGTGCNCTTATCCGCGACTCCACGAGCCTGTCCGCATCCCTGCGCAGGACAAGAAGACCCTCGACAAGGGCTTCATCCCCATCTTCCCCGCACCACAGCTGCTGATGGCTCACGACGTGCAGCCCGCGGACATCTCGCGTCTACTTGAAGACTGCCACCTCATGAGCGTGCCGAGTTTAGGGCAGAAGATCAGTGCGAATGTCGCGCCGCTCGCGATGGGCATCGGTTTTCTTCCGGGTCTACGCATCACACGCGCGCTCGCGGGCCTCATGAAGCGAGGGAACGTCGATGACGTCGCTGGTCTTCTCGAAGTCTGGGACGAGGCCTTCTTTGGGCCGCGCAAGCTGCGTCTCTCCATGCAGTGCGGTAGGAACAACGACGATTCCTCTTCCTCTTCGAGCTCGTCGTCAGATTCGGACTCAGATCATAGCCATCACAAACATAGGAAATCTCGCAGCGGAGCAGATGCATACGATGGCAGGGGCCAAACTGGCTACGGAGGCTTGGGCGGACGGATGGTCGCTGGCGGCAGTGGCTTGGGGATGCGGGCAGGCCTTGGGAGAGGCTTCGGTGGAGGTCTGGGGGGTGGCCGGGCTGGCCCTGTTGGTGGTTTGGGTGGCGGACTTGGTGTGATCGCGGGAGCAGTTGGGTCGAGGATGTCGATGAGGGAAGAGCGCAGGGCTGAGAAACGCGCATATCGTGACGATCGCAGGGCCGCAAAGAGAGCAGATCGCGCGCAGCGGAGAGCCGAGCGTCGTGCGCGGAAGGCAGCCAGGAGGGTAAGCGTGTTTTTCTGCATTACTACGACTGAGCGGCTTCTGATCTTGATCATAGGCTGCATGGCAGAGCGACGGTGTCAATGGCAATGGTGACGAGCGTATCTATCTTGTCATTTCGAATCGGTGAAGTGAATCGGAGACTTTTCGATTCAAGGACTATTCTCTTCAATTCAGTTTGTACAGTAGAAGCAAGGTAGTGAACCTTTATTGATCGTTTGTTATCATTCGTACACATGCGCATGCTATACCGACCATTCCCGTTGTTTGTTGTTATCATGCGGGAGCTCTGAATCAAATGATAGATAATTAGAGTGGTGCAGACACAAACACCCTCAAGCTTCTCTCATTCCAATATGACAGCCTGCGTGATATCAAGGTGACTGCGGGTGCAACACCGTGTGATGCGTGAGCAGTAGCCAGCCCCAAACGACGTGCTGCGCTTCTGGTGTTCAGAAGGACGGTGCATCTCATGCCACCATGCTTGTGTTGGGTGCCTGGTGGACCTAAGAGCAGTGGGTGACATGAGTGCCGGCGCCTCCGCAGTTAGCCTCGTTCTGTTCTACCGACGCGTCGACAGAGCACACGTCGCCTCCCAATTGGCACATTCTTGTGGGACGTCCTTTTGAAGGTGTNGTAGTCGGGCGAGCTGCAACGATTCACATGAGTCGGGCGTCATTTCCGACCAAAACACGTTCAAGCGAGTCGGTTGCAGAAGGCGCACGTTTTCCCTAAACAAGGTGTACATCAGTACTCACACACTTCATAGCGGCCCGCAACTGCGCGCAGGGGTGCCTGCCGCCAGACATGATGCACTGATATATCTGCACCCACAACAGCCCCCCGCAGCCTTTAAGACGGCCTTTATAACGAGGCACGTACGGTATCCGTTGTTTACATCGAAGTAACTAGCACCTGCCTTTCAACGTTGCCATGTCTTCTCAGGAAAATCAACACAGAGGCAGGTTCGACGACGAGGATTGCCCACCGCCCACCTACCGACGATACATGTCACTCAATGGCCCTCCAACACAGGCCCGGCGTAGTGAACACGACCAGTGGAACCAATTCGGTACAATCAGAGGACCACCATCCAACGCTCGCAGCTCTGGAAGCTCAAGACGTGTTGCGTCCGCACCTCATGCCCCAGTCCAAGGAGACTACCTCCCGGCATCCGGCCATCCCCATAGCGACTCCCCACATCCTGTCGACGCGCTTGGCCCCTGCCAGTTAGAAGGATTCACTTACACAGGCAAGGCGGTTTCGAATCGAGACCCTCTGAAGCCACCGCCACCGTCCTTTTCCCGCCTTCCAAACCCCGAGTGCACCTACCCTCCCCTCCCCCAGCCCATCCGCATCCCATGTCAAGGCATGCACCTCAACAGCGGCTTCCTCCCGCTCTTCCCCGCGCCGCAGCTCCTGCTCGCACACGACGTGCAGCCCAGCGACATCTCGCGGCTGCTCGAGGACTGCCACATCCAGGGCGAGCGGAACCTCGCCGAGGACCTCGGCGCGAACGCGATGCTGGGCATGAGCCTGATGCCAGGCCTGTTCGCAGCGGATGCAATCATGCGTGCGGTGACGCGCAAGCGGAAACACAAGGTGTCGGATCTGGTAGGCGTGTGGGACGAGGCGTTCTTTGCGCCCCGCAGGTTGCGTGCGTCGATCGAGCACGAGGGGCTGGATGGAACGACATCAGGTGAAGAGGTAGAGTCAAAGGGGCATGGGAGCGATGGTGTGCATGCGGGATCGTCCAGGGAGCCCATGGAGAAGGCAACGCGGCAGCAGCAGCAGAAGGAGCAGAAGAAGGTATGTCTTGTATCCAAGCTCCGTGACGGTGGACCAGCCTGATTTGAAAACGTAGGCTGCGAAACGTTCTAAAAAGTCTGTGGGGCGAGTCTACCTGGCGATCAGCAGTCGTTGACCGGTTTTCTGTGCGGTATTTATTTTAACTTTACGGGAAATTGGCATATAGGAACATACTTTGTAACAACCGCTATCCGTCGATGTGGAAACCAGCTTCGGTTTTTCATTCGCGCTTGCCTGAGCTCTGAAACGATTGACCAAGATTTCATCCATGGCTAGGTGAGGAGCTGGTTCCTCGCTTCAAAGGCTTTGGATTTGAAATTTGAGGCGTTGACGTATTGCAGATCCTCGAAGATATTTCGGTCCTTCGGAACGATTTAAATTTTGGTGGCTTCTTCCACTATTAGCCACTGATCTACCCGCATGAAGCCTAGTCAACGCGTACAATTAAACACCGTCTTCATCGGGCGTCTCGAGCGCCCCGACGTGTTATCTCAATCCGACGGCTTCTGTCAAAATACCATCTGGCGATACGGACATCTCACTAATTCTGAAGCATCGTACCATGGCTAGCTTCCTTCCAATATGCTTTAGTTTGTGCTATCCCCTTGCGCATACATATCGCTGACGCAGATGGAGTCAGAAGCATGTTGTCGTGACTCTTGACACCATCCCACCCTGACCTTCAACCAAACTTCAGCATCGGTATATTTCATGGCTGTGAACTCACTGACCTTCTGAAGCCTGTAGTTTCTGATTTCCCGCCGGAGAAATCCACGAGAAGCCTTCGGAGCACAGCATTTCAAGTACGCACGATCACCCCATGCAGTGCGGCTTGCTGCGGAATGCTTGTCGGCCCCGCGTCACCCAAGTCACCATCACCTTCGTCTCGCTGCGCGCTGTATTGAACATTCGTCAGAACGAGAGCTCCTCAGCAAACAGCTCCGATGCACGAACCTGTCGTATTTTTCCTAGTCCACAGCACCATGGAGGTCCTCTTAGTACCGCGCGCTCGACCGTGTCGCTGCTGCTGCTGCTACCTCTTATCGCAGAGGTCGACACAGCCCCACTCTGCGAAGCATCTCCCGGACTGCCACCTCGCCCACACCTGCGGGTCACCCAGGCAACAACTCATGAGCATACAGCAAACCGCCAAGGCAAGGTAAGTCGCATTACGACATTCAAGTGTCCTGCGCTGGGAATTCGGGAGCCCCGCCTAGCGCACGCAGCACAGGCGGCTGCACTATCCCGGGGCCTCCATTCGACGTCTTCGGGCTCCAATACGGGCGCGGGCTATTCCTGGCCGTGCTCCGTTAGTATACGCGTACGTAGTCCGCGTCTTCCGGATGGAAGACTATTGTCTTGCGGGCGGGCGCGTGCCTGTCACCCGCGGATGCATGGGCATGGGTTATAAGGACGCCTTGGCCTGCCCCGCATCCGCGTCCCCGCGCGCTCCCACCATCCAGATTCCACCAACTTCCTTTGCCTTTACTTTGACGTGCGCCCATGGCGGACCACGCAGACTCCGGTTATCGAAACGACAAGGCGTACCCACCAGATTACGCACCTCCTCCTGGTCCCCCGCCCCGCCCACCCACACATCCCGACCAGACGCCCTACTCCCCAGCACCTTCCAGCAACTTCTACTGCGCTGGCTCAAATAACGCCAGCCAACCACCCTACACGCCCTACACCCCATCCTCCGCAAAATCGCCCGCCCCGCCCCGCGCGCCCTCNCCGNTCAACCTCCCCCCAGGCGCGAACTCNACCGACCTCGAAGAGCTCAAAATCGCCGCGCAGCAGATCCCCGGGTTCACCTACACCGGCAAAGCCCCCGCCAAGCACGACCCGCTCTCGCCCCCGCCCGACTGCCTGCGGCGCGCACCCCCACCCGCGCCCTCTCTGCCGTACACGCGCCTCCCAGCGGCGCGATCCGCATCCCCGCGCACGGGAAGCACCACCTCACGTCCGGCTTCGAGCCGATCTTCCCCGCGCCCGCGTTCCTGCTCGCGCACGACGTGCGCCCGGGCGACCTCGCGCGNCTGCTCGAGGACTGCCACCTGCTCGGCAAGCTGCACCCCGCGCAGTACGTCGTCGGCGGGCTCGCGCCGCTCGTGCTCGGCGTCGCGTTCATCCCCGGCTTCTTCGTCGCGCAGGCGATCAACAAGGGCTTCAAGAAGCACCATGTCGAGCAGGTCGGGGATCTCGTCAAGGTGTGGGATGAGCTGTTCTTTGCGCCACGTGCGCTGCATGTGTGGATTGAGAAGGGGAAGGCGCAGCAGCGCCGCGAGGAGCTGCAGCCGGAGCTGGGGCCGTCGAGGGCGGGGATGAGCCCCGAGCAGGAGGAGGCTATCAGGAAGGTATGCTGGTGCCTGCTTTCTGTGCGCTGACGATTAGCTGACGATTAGCTGATTCATAGGAAAAGAAGAAGAACCGTGACCGCCTTTTCCTCGTCATCGACAATCGGTGAAGCAGAATCCTAGTTTGAGTCGTCATTTTTATACCAGCCACACGAATACCTCCTTGATACCATACACATTCCTTGATGCATCTTCTTCCTTCCTCTTGATTAGGCCGTGGCACTTACCCATCCGCCCTTCCCCACCACCCGCGACACAATGTCGAATAAACACCAAAGGGCAGCATAGTGTGTAAATTAGAACGCAGAGCCTGCTAACAATTCCAGTAAAGCTATTAATCTTGCGGACGAGGCCGGTAGTAGTGATTATAAGGTGCGAGTAAGGCTGTCATCATGTTTTCGTTTTGAGTCGTTTCGTTTTCGGGTCGTTCTTGTCTTGTTCGGGGCCCATATTAGACACGCATGCGCGGAGCGAGCGGGGGACAGGTGTATGCTGCAGAAAAGAAAGAAAGAGTGAGTTAGCCCGGGCTTCAGATGTCTGAAAAAATGAGGGTTGAGGCACTCACTGCAGTATACAACAGCATTACTTCAAAGCATTAACAATATCCAACTCCACCTCCTCGGCATCGCACACCTTCCTCAGCACCGGAATAAGCGGATGCTTTTCTCCACCTTGCGCCAGCAACAGCGTGATACTCTCCAAGGGCATCCGAGCATCACGTTCCTCAGCAGCAGCGCCCTTTTCAGTATCCCTCGGCCGCATATACTCAACCAGCGCATGCAGCGGCGTCAGATCGTCGACGCCAATGGCCACATCCGTCAACGACGCAGGCAGCGCCTCCTGCGCACGGCGGAAGAGCGACGCGCCCGCCCACGGGTCCTTAACCTCCAACCTCCTCAGCCCCGGAATATACCCGAAAATCCGCCGCAGCTCCGGCACGGACTTCGTAGGCAGCGACGGAATCGCCAGGGACGTCAAGCCAGCTCCATGTGCCGCGAGCAGCACATCGAGCAGCTCCGGGCTCGGCTGGCGCGCAAACTTGAGCGAGCGCAGCACGGGCGTGGGCGCGGATGTGGCGGGGCGCAGGAGGTACGTGAACAGCGCCGGGGAGGACGACGGCTCCACATTGAGCTCTAGCTCCTCGATGGCGCCTGCATAGCGCGCGGTGGTGGCCGGCGGCAGCACGGGCGCGGCGCCGCGGAGCGCGAGGTGTTTCAGGTCCGGGAGGAGCGCGAGCAGCTGGAAGAACTCGCCGCACTCGGACTCCGCGCCCGTCCAGTTCGCAAATGCGAGTTTCGTGACGCCGCGGGCGCGCGGGCTTGCGAGAAGCGCGATCGTCTCGGCGTCGAATGACGAAAGACGCTTCGTCGTGCGCAAGGTATCCGAGTCCGTGGCCGGTCCCGAGCCNGATTGNGGAAGTGAGGGGGCGCTGTAGAGCGCGATGTCGAGGGTGGAGATGTTGGGGCATACGGAGAAGGCACGGGCGAATGTAGCTGCGCGGAGGCATCCCGGCTGCGCGGGGTCCAGCAGGACCTGCAGCGTGCGCACATTGTCTGCGAGACGCCGCCCGCGCGGGCTCGATGTCACGGTCTCGATGAACGTCGCGCACGCGGCCCGTTCGCGCGCGACGTGCATACCAGCGCGCGGAGCGTGTGGTTCCGGCTCGTCATGTTCGCGCTCGCCGTCGACGCGCAGGGCGCCCTCGCGCTCGAACGGCAGGCTGCTGGGGGCGCAAGCAGGGACGGCGCCGCCCGTGTTTCCCATCGATCGTGCGGCTCAGCGCGCGCCGCAACCGCCACTCGAATCGCTGCCGACCAAGTTCGCACCACAGGTGTTATCGTGCGCGCGACCGCTGCATACAGATGCGGCGCTGCTAAGGCTGAACGTGCCGTTGTTTGTGGCGAGCGATGCCGCGGGGCATCAGGCACTTGATGCGCTCCGGAAGACATTCCCGTGCACGTTCGTGCTGGACGACGTGCTTGCGCGGGTTCGAGCGCAGTGGAACAGGATGAGGAGCAGCTATGATGGACTCTCACTTGGCGACTTTGTGCGCCCTTTCGTGGATGCGGCGGTAGTGGCGGGTGCGCGCTTCGTTGTGGGTGTGCCGGGGAGCACGTATAGCCGGTTTGTGGAGGATGCGCTATGGAGGNTGAGGTGGGGGTTTGATATCGTTGAGAGGGGGTAGTAACTGGGTGCGGTACGCCAGAAGTATTGTTCAAGAAGGTATACGGCGATATAAGTGGGAAGATGGTCAATAAGTATAACGATTATCTCGTCTCGCACCATGAGGAGCTGTGGATCAGGATTTCATCAAGGCCGGAGGTTTTCAAGACTTGCATTTGAAGGGTTGGCGTCTACGGACGGCGGCCTGGCTCAGCGAACGAGCGCTTCCGCGGACAAGATCTACCTCCGAGAACGCATCCTTCGACTGAGTGTGCCTGTACATTCTATTACTCCACAACACCTCGCTCTCAGGCACTCAATACACGATAAGTGAGTACCACCGCATCTTGCTCTACGATGTCGCCAACTCCCCATGCTGATCCTCTAATCAAGATTAGATGCGCCGTTGCTCCGAGTCGTGTGCACATGCTGGTTCTTGCCAATCAGGGCTTTCACAAGGTGATGCTGGATGCGCATCACGCTACGCATCATCCACCTACTACAACGCTTCTTGATCTCCCGAGCTGCATTGCCCGCGTGGACCGGTGCATTGTTACTGATACGGCTCCGGAGGGTGTTGCTTCTTCCCATGGAAACGCGTTATCGTGCTTGGGGGCGCCGTCTGCAAAGCATGTGCTTCAAATTCAACGTTGCCCTGCTATAAAGCGGTGGAGATCGGTGATGGCCAGGTGCCGTTCCGTGGTCGTACATTTCGGCGCTATGCCAGAGCTTACGATTGGCCTGGCCCGTGAACTGTGAGTTGGCATTCTCTTACTCGTGACAGTACTATCTAGACGAAGACAGGCAGACGCATTATTACCTTTCGCTCATCTACTTCGGTGCGCACAACTCCCAGCTCTATCATTCATATTCAGACCTGACAGCTGATCGCGTTGCAGTCATACTGTACTACGATTACCTTCTGACCTTCACGGCCGAAGTGCAACTATTCTGGCTCTCCGGATCCCCGCGACGCCTCAGCTGGCCCTCCATTCTTTTCCTCATCTGTCGCTACGGCGCACTGCTCGGCCACATCCCGCTCATCATCGAAGTGTTTATTTCCCCGGTGGACAATAATGTGCGCTCTCAAATTATTCCTGGTGTTCCTTCACCTGTGGCTAATCTGTCCTTCCCCTGATCCTTAGTTGTAGGCTCGTCACCGTTGTCCAGAGTGTCGCTCTGTGCTGATAGGCAGTTGTGATGGAATAGCTGCTCCGGCGTACACATATATCACCAGCTATATGCGGGTATTCTGCAGCTCATCATCGTCGGTAAGCTCCTCCAATGCGGCTCATAAGATTCATTGTATTAATCCTCCGATATAGCTCTCTGCGTGATCCGCGTCTCCGCCATATACAACCACAACCGATTCGTGCTCGGTTTCCTCATACTCCTGGTCTTGGGCTGCGCCGGTCTGACATGTGTATGTCATGACACGTTCATTCGACTCTGAGCAGGCTGCGTTCTGACAGTCTCGATTTCGCAGTGGGTCGTCTTTTCGGCGTTAAGTGAACACGATCACGGTCTTGTCCTCCTGAACTTGGGCTCCGGCACCACCGGCTGCAATCCGATCTACACCAAATCTCAGTATGCATCTATCACTCATCCTCCTCTTTATAATTATTGTAATCTAACTCAACATTCATCGCAGGGGCACTCGTATGTCTTTCCTTGTTCATTCTCTCTGGATAAAGCTGACCGGCGGTAAACAGAGCTCGCGCTGACATGGGGCGGCTTGCTTGTGTTTGATTCTTGTGTGTTCGTCCTCACGGTCGTCAAGGCCTTCCGCATCGGGCGGCGGTACCCCGGCTCGCTGGTCCACGTCCTTCTGCGCGATGGTGCGCCTAACTCATAATCCACTCAACATGACGACGTACTCATTATATTGTTCTTGGCCTTGTTAGGGACGTTGTACTTCATGTGCGTGGATTGCGGCTCCAGTTTATCCGTGTTAGTGTCGATGCTGACGCCCGTTGTGGTCAGCCTGCTCTTTGTCGCGAATTTCTCTAATATCTTGATGTATTTGG
The DNA here is from genome assembly GCA_004679275.1 of Dentipellis fragilis. Taxonomy (NCBI): domain Eukaryota; kingdom Fungi; phylum Basidiomycota; class Agaricomycetes; order Russulales; family Hericiaceae; genus Dentipellis; species Dentipellis fragilis. The sequence goes on from SEOQ01000329.1 coordinate 11,531, forward strand.
TACGTGTTGCACCATCTCTCTCCTGCAGCAAATCGGCATACTGAATACTACCTACTGTCATCCCAGTACGCGGCCGTACGTCTGACTTCGTCTCCTCCCTGTCCCCGAACACTCACTCACCCATTCCTATCAAAGCCGCCGTTACGAAGCACCAACACAGTCCTCACCACTGTGTACGCACCTATTCCAACTTCCTGCATAACATCCGAACCACTGACACGGGAAATGTGTTCGCGACATAGGTTATCCACAGTCGCAGTCTCCCGCCTCATGCTGAGCCTGCGCGCGGCACACGACACGTCAGATGTGGGGATGGATCAGGGCGGGTCAAACCCTACCCAAGCTGTGCGGCTGTACACTGCGAATACGAGGCGCCTGAGCGGGTATGAGCCGGGTCGTGATGCTGGTGAGAGGCGGCGGAGTCGGACGTTTGGTGGGATTGTCGTTGAGTGATGTGATTGCTTCGCTCGCATTCAGGTTGTCTGTGGGTGTATAGATGAGTGTTGTATTGATATGATACGTGTAGATGTTTGGATTTATACCAGTGATATGTGTGTTTACAGCTACGATGGAAAATTTCCGGCGGTGGCATAGAAAGAGCAAGTAAGAGCGAGGAAACCAGTGACCACATCAGTCCTCCACGCAGCGTTTCCCGCTGAGCGCATAAACGAGTCCAACGAGGGGTTGAAGGCGCGTCTTGGATATGAAGAATAGTATCGCGTGCAGGTGAGAGGTGGATCGTTTTCAGGCTACGGGGGCGATGTACAGGGACTCGGGCTTAGGACCACTATTGGCGAGACACCGTGACGTTGCAGTAATGGACCACGTTCGAGGCACCTACATAGCTGTTGTAATAATAGAGAGACAATTATGGCCATGAGCGAGTCTGGACAGAGGCCTTATACGCACCACGAGCAAGAAAGACTCTAGCAGTCATTCCAATAATATTGGCCGAAGATTGCAGCTGTTTAGAGAACGGTAGACCCTGTGAAGTGACGGAAAGAACCGGGGCCATTCGGCATTTGCCGAGGCTGTGCAGCCCCATCTGCCTGGCTCAAGCTATCGGCGCTTAGAACCTTTTCCTCTTGCAACCATGTCGTACCTTCGAACAAGTATTGGTGCTGCGAAAGCTCTGACCCTCTTCTCATTCAAATCCAGCTTATTTGAGCGCAGTATGAGCATGTCAAGTGTAGGATTGACCCGCAAAGTGTTGTTCCATAGCCTCCCACAAGCAGAATTAGTCGTCACTACAGCCAGCGAGCAAGCCACCAAGTTCAAAGTGTGCCACGGGCCATGGACGTTAGGTGAGTCCGTCCAAACAACTTCGTCTTCGTCTTTCTTGCGAGTCACATCAGAGTCTAGACAGTTGCTCCGCGTGCGGCGGTCAGCTACTACAGTATCATGCGAGGGATTCATTCCGGAAGTCGTATATCCCAGAATCGAACATGCAGGTCACCCCATATTTCCATTTCCACGCTCGTGTCTTCTAGGTAAATCGCTCTTCAAATGTGGCACAACGGTCCCAATCCCTCGCACGGTTATGTCTTTTTGAGAAGGCAATTTCTCAACGTGTGGTCGGAGTTTCAGATCAACAGTCATACTTGTGGACCGCGTCGGGGATCCACGGGGTTTGGTATGTCTCTTAGCCTCTTGCAGTACTCTTGTAACCTTGAAGCTCATGACAATCCAACAGAAAATGGGAGAGAATCAGCTGCTGACAGATCGGTCGATGCGAACTGACCGTTGCACACTACCTGTCTTGTTGGATCCTGTGTAATGGGTCGATGCTGTGTTATCAATAGGTATAAAGCAGATATTCAATCGTCAAATATTCTCTACGCACCGGCTGCGCCTTGCTATGTCAGACCTAACGAGCGGGCAGGCCCGTGAACTGTGAGTATGCAATTACAACCCTCTATTCATGGAAGCATTGTTGATGGGAAGCCAGGCAGACAAGTCATTACCTCTCACTCATTTACTTTGGTGCGTCATATACTCGTCATCCTAGTATCTCGAGCTAATCTCCAAGCTTCGACTCTTAGCCTTACTGTACTACGATTACCTGCTGACATTTTCAGCAGAAGTACGCTTTTTCTGGTTACGACGACGGCTGAGCTGGCCCTCAGCCCTGTTCTTCCTCAATCGCTATGGTGCGCTGCTCGGACATATCCTATGCGTGATCGGAGAATCCACGTATCCTGCGAATGACGAGGTGCGCAGTCCGCACGTCACATTTTTGCCTGTCACTGATATATCTGTTCACCCGGCGGCGCTCAGTTGTAAGTTTTTTCAGAAAATGAGAGCTCTGCGCGATTGATATCTAAGTTGGTAAAACAGCTGCTTTGGAATCCATCAATTTTTTCAGATACATGTCGGTCTCCTGCAGCTCGTCATTTTCGGTAAGCTCCTTCTCATGTCTATGCCCCCGCACAATTCTAATGATTGTCACTTTAAACAAGGTTTATGCGTGATGCGTGTCTCTGCAATCTACAACCACAGCCGGCTTGTCGTTGGTTATCTTATCCTTATTATTCTTGGAAGCATCGCTCTGTTCTGTGTATGCCTTCAAGTTATCTTCGATCTCGTTTCCTGACGTACCTGCCGATGGTTTCCAGTGGTTTATCACTTCAGGATCGCACCAGGGCGCGGATCTCCTGCGGGGACATGGCGTCGCAGGCTGTCACTTGGTGTACACCCACTCTCAGTACGACTTGACTTACTTCATTTACGATTGATTGAGCTTATTTCCTCATCCCAGGGGTACTTGTACGTTCTATCGTAATCAGCATACATCTCAAGTAGTCTGACTCTTTATGACATAGGGCTCGCACTTCCGTGGACTGGCGTACTGTTGTTTGATTGCTCGATATTTATCCTCACGATGGCCAAAGCCTTTCGCATCGGACAACAATACCCTGGGTCTATCATTCGCGTGCTTCTCCGTGATGGTTCTCCCTTCTATCTTTCTATAATATAGCGGAGCGCTGATGACCTCTGCATTGTTATAGGCACGCTATGCTTCATGTGCGTCGGTTCCATCTTGTCACTTCTCCGACTAACACTGCATCGTCTAGTGTTCTATTTCTCACAAACCTCATCAATATTCTGATGTGCTTGGTACGTGCCATATCCTATTACTCATGAATTTTACTCGCTCAAATGGGTGCTATGTCCTAGTTCGCTCCCGTACGCCATTTCCCTTCTTGATCGACACCATCACTTATGCTATTCTAAGCCCCTGCTGAAAAGCACAAACACGCTCCTCACCACTGTGTAGGCCCTCACGTTTGTTACTTCCCCATTGTATGATCATTCTAAATCACCGCAATGGACACGCAACAGGATGTCGACCATCGCCATGTCGCGTATGATGCTCAATCTCCGCGCGGCCGATGAAAAGCTGAAGCTGCCTCCATACGATGATAATTGGTACGTACTGCCAGCATCCCCTTTGCCTTAGGCGGTAAACCATCATGCTAATGTTCCACCATTTCTGCCACCCAGAACATGGCTGCACATCTGACTTCCTCAACTCCTCGGCGGCGCCAAACCCACGCTTACCTACTTCCATTGTGGCCACCGCTACGATGCACAACCGCAGTACCCACCATTGTGTACGCACCATCTCCAATTGCACCTCAGCTAACATCCGAATGCTGACACAAAGAACACGCTCGTGATACTGGAAGCTATCCGCAACCACTGTCTTCCGCCTGACGCACAGCCTCTACGCGCACACGACACATCAGACCTAGGGATGGATTCGGGCGGGTCAAGTCACGGTGCCGCCCAAATTGTGCGGCTGTACGCTCCGCGGCCGAGCGGGTACGAGCCGAATTGTGATGCTAGTGAAAGGCATCAGAATCGGATGTTTGGTCGGATTCTTGGTGAATGATTGGGACGTGGATGCACTGTCATTGGGAGTAGATGTCAGCTTTGTGGATATGTTATCTCCAGTGGTCACTTGCATTTCCGTCCTCGACCGCCTGAAACCTCCTTTCCAAGACCTTGGCTGGCTGTCGAATCAGCTTTGAATTCAAGAGCAAGAAAATCCACTATGACATCATCGGGCTTCCCATCTTTGCGCTTCCGAAGATCATCGATTAGACGCAAAGCCCGTGGGTGCGAATGGGAGGGTGCCGAATGTTACGGGTTTTCGAGGCAAGGCAATTGACTGGCCCGATCTTAACAGTGCGCCGGGGCTCATCCGACGTGCGTCTTCCTCCGTCTCCATTGACTAACTATACCGACGAACTGACCACTTCTTCGCAGGTCTCGCGTTTGCATTTGAAGAGTTCTGCGTGCTCCGATGCATCAGCTACTATGTCGAGTTAGTGCGGTTCTTCCCAGTCGCCGTACAGCCTGTCACCCCGGAACCGAGTACAATAACATAAATCATTCCGCCCGCTATCTGCGTTCCTTTCATGGATACAAAGATGTGTCGTAGCGCTGCCACGGCTCCCGCTTGATCGTATTCTTATAGGAAAGCTCCTCTCCGATAGGGTCTTGGACATTGAGACCAACTTGAACAGTCGAGGACCGCACTGCGTCCGCGCTGGTTTTGGTATGTCCCTTTCCTCCTTGCGAAAGAATTGCATCTGTGAAACTGATTGTATAATGACATAACGTCAGAGTGTTGATATGTCAGATAGACAGAAAGGATTGATTGATTGATTCAGACGTGAGTCGGACCTACGCTGCCTGCATCTGTTGGGTCTGTGGAGTGGGAAGGCGACGTATCATCCTTGTGTATAAAACAGTTAGTCCAGTCGTCAAGGCCAAACTGTGCGCTGGATACTCGTATGCCCCCACTACCATGTCAGAGCTGCTTTCGAATGGACTAGACCGCGATCTGTGGGTTAGCGACTACCTCTCGACGAGAATCACCACTAACGAGGATACAGGAGGGCTGGCTCTTATCTCACACTCATTTATCTTGGTGCGCTATGGTACTGGCGGGCATGCCGCTCGAGCCTATCTTGATTTTCGATTTCAAGTCGTGTTGTATTATGACTATCTGCTGACACTCTCAGCCGAAGTACACCATTTCTGGCTGCGCCCCCAGCTGAGCTGGCCATCCTTCCTTTTCTTTATCAACCGCTATGGCTCGCTCCTCGGACATATCCCATTCATCATTGGAGAATACATCAACACTTCGGATGCGCAGGTGAGTATGACATGCCATGCTGTCCAAGTTCTCTTTACCTCGTTTGTTCTAATACCGACGCTCAGATGTAAGCTTCAATGAACCCCGGAAGATCGTTATTAACTTATACTCACACCAATATGCCCGAACAGCTGCTCCAAGATTCACCGGTATTACCAGATATACGTTGGCTTCGTTCAGTTCATCGTCCTTGGTAAACTTCTTTCCATCGTATCGCTTCTGCACGGAATATTCAAATCTCTGAACGCAGTGATCTGTACCATGCGTGTCTCTACGATCTACTCCCATAACCGCTTCGTCATCGGGTATCTCGTCCTTCTCATCCTCTGTTGTGCTCTTCTGTTCTGTGTACGCCTCGCTCCGCAGTGGTTTATCTCAATTGGATCATACACATATGTGCAGATGGTGTTAGGGGATCACATCCAATTTTCCGGCTGCCACCCACTGTACAGCGACTCACAGTACGAATTTGCTTTTCTTGTCATCCTCCACAGAACTGACCTTCCCGATGTAGAGGCGTTGGCATGTCTTCTCTTATTCGCCTTTGCAGGAAATGTATTTATGAGACAGGGCTGGCATTACCATGGACCGGGGCGCTTGTGTTCGACTCCTCCGTATTCTTCCTCACGACGGCCAAAGCTTTTCATGTCGGGCGGCGGTATCCCGGGTCGGCGATTTATGTTCTCGTTCGCGATGGTGTGCCCAGACTTTCTGGGGTATAGATTGTGGTCGCTAACCTCTTTACTTTTCACTTTGTACTTCATGTATGTCAACTTCGCTTCAAAGTACGCGCTGTCCTGACTGGATCGTGCGATGCCAGCCTTCTATTTATCGCAAACCTCTTCAATATCTTGATGTGTTTGGTACGCACCACTTTCATTCGTCTGAAGATTGGCTACTAAAAGGATCTGCATCTTAGTACTCTACGCACACGTACGTTGAGCAATCCCCTCTCACGATCTACGTCGTCGCTCACACTATTTCAAGCCACTGCTCAAAAGCACCAACACGGTCCTCACTACTGTGTACGTTGACACGTCTTTTCCCGCTTTGAGGACATCCTAATAATGCAATTAATGCGCCAAAGGCTGTCAACAATCGCCATGTCGCGTATGATGCTCAACCTCCGCGAGGCCGATGAGAAACTGAATCATGTGGGTAAGCAGCCGACTGATATCAACGCGAAACGGCACAGTCTCGGCCGCTATGATACTGTATAGTAATGAGTTTGAGTAACAGTAACGGAGGCAATTACTGGTTTGACATGGTACAGGTTGGCCGCTGGCGGCAAGATGAGTGCTGAGCCGGTCCCTGACTCACGGCGCCCCTCGAAACAAACCGGCCTCTAGTGGATGTTAATCTCTAGCAGTGCAACAAGAAGGGGTTTCAACAATTGAACTGTCCGATGTACGACGGCAACCTTACTGCGTGCCTTGCCACGTTTATGCGATCGGCGCCCAGCGCCTATTCCCAAAGTAGAGTTGGCAGTATAATAAGTACAGCGCTCTCCAACCCAGACGAACACGCTGCCACACGCCCCCACACCACTGCAATACGTATCTCACAGGCACTATGGAGGGCATCCACTTCACATTCCTCGACGTCTCAGAGGAAGTAACCGCCTTCTGGGCCCAGTCATTCGCACAGCACGTCCCCGCAGACGTGCGCGCGCAGTTTACCATCATCAGCAGCATGCTCAACGAGCTGAGTCCGCCGCATGACCGCTTCGACTGCATCGTGTCGCCCGCGAACTCGCACGGGCTGCTCGACGGCGCGTGGGTCCCATTTCTTCTAGTTGCTTTCGTATATGCCTATTCAAATCTGACCATTTACCTTCGATCATCTCATCTAGCTTCGACCTCGCGATATCTCGTGCGCTCTCTCCTCATGACGTCGAGGCTCCCACGCGCCTTGCCCAAGCCGTGCTTTATCGGCGCTGGCGCGGGTACGCCCCACCCGGCACCTGCACGCTCATCCCACTCTCCGGGCCCGCAGGCTCCTGCGTGCCCAACCAGCACGGGTGCTCGTACATCGCATTGTGCCCGACCATGCGCATACCACAGGATACACGGTGGGATCGCGAGGTCGTGTACAACTGCATGTGGTCGCTGCTATGTGCCCTGCGGCTGCATAATGAAGGNGCGGGTGATGCGGACGATGCGGGAGAGGAGGCGGGACAGACGCGAGAAGGGAGCAGCAAGATCCGGAGCGTGCTGATGACTGGGCTAGCCACGGGAACAGGATTTGTGTCGCCGGAGCGCTGTGCGGAGCAGATGGCACTTGCGATACGCGATTTCGTGGAGTCTGAGAAGGACAAGGAGAAGTGGGCAGAAATGGGGTGGGTGGATGCGAGGGCTGTTGCAAGAGACGTGCGGAAGACGCATGTGTTCTGAGGGTCGAGGTGAACTTGCATGTAAGATGTTGCTCCGAGTCCAAGGCTTGAATCACTTTGCTTCTGGAATTCTGCTCCTACTCATACAATCAAGCTATCGTACATCATGAACAAACCTATCAGTCGACCTGAATTCCTCCATCGATAATCATAGTCTGGCCTACAGTCATAACCCACGATAGTCAGCTGACTGTCCAGAGGCTGGAAAGGGTGGGCATACCGTTCACGAACGATGACTGCGACGAAGCTATGTATGCCACCCAGTTTGCGATTGATTCCTTCGGTACGGAGGTCGCGAAGGGGATCTTCATCATCTATGATTGTTTGTTAGCGGCCATGTTGACGGTAGACAGGAATATAAGAAAGTGAAATCGAAGCTAACTTCTTCAATACGGCGGTTCCAGCACCGGGTTTAAGCTCCGCTAAAGCCGTATGTTAGCACAGGGCCGTCGAATGAGATAATGCTGTAGCGCACCAAGTGTTGTATCAACGACGCCAGGCGCGTAGGCATTGACCGTGATACCGTGCGGTGCGAGCTCGAAAGCTGAGGTAGAAGAATGTACATCAAGCCGATTGTCTTTCGTGACAAATAGAGAACGCACCGGCGGATTGTGTCATCCCACGAACAGCGAATTTGGATGTACTGTATGCGAGAAGGTTCTCATTCCCTATGAAATGATCAGCGTCGTACACTCTATGGGAATTTGACACTTCGAACGTCTACCGACCTTTCTTGCCGAGCACAGATGAGGCACCTGAGACACATTCAGCACGGTGACGGCGGCTTGCATTTCCCAACAAGTCCAAGAACGGTCTCACCAATGATACGCCCGCCATCGCCCTGCTTCATCATCTGGATTGCGGCATGCTTATAGCAAAACAACACGCCCTCAAGGTTGACGGCCAATGTCTTACGGAAATCCGCCGCAGTGACTGTAGATAGATCAGAGTATTAGCATGAGACAGGGGAGCGGCCTGAATCGACTTGACTGGTAAGTATGGAGTCGACGATAGCTATACCAGCATTCGCCACCATCTAAACAGTCGCCCTATCGTCAGCCATCTATCACTTACTCGCAGGACGAGGAATACTGCAGCACTCGGACTCACAACATCGAGACGGCCGAGTTTCTCCACCGTCGTCTGTACCATCGCCGCAACTTGCTCTTCGCTCGTCACGTCTCCGGCAAGCACAATCGCCTTGACTCCTTTCTTCTCGATGCCAGCGACAGCCTCAGCAAGAGCACCGTCGTATGAAGGTAGATCATTCAGGGCGACACTGATGCCATCGTCTGCAAGACGCTGTGCGATGGCGAGACCAATACCGTGGGCGGCGCCGGTGACGATGGCGACTTGAGGTTTATACGTCGGGGAAGCGTGAGTCTGCATGGTTGAGAGGAAAGTGGGTTTAGGGAGACCGGCCGGGCTGCAAGCGGGTGCATTTATACGCGGGCGGCTGCCTTGGCGGGTATTACCCCTAACGCTCATCGACGACCTAGCTAGGAACGAGTATTGTCGAGACCCTGAAGCACAGAGTGACGTACGGCACCCTGGAAGCTTCGTGAGAAGAGGCGACGGGCTGGAAAGACGAAGCATGGTAGATTGAGGCAGTGTGCGAGGAACACAGGATCGTTTGGATCATATAAATGGGCCGGCAACAACAATCACGAGATCCGTGCGCCAAGGAATTAGGACGGGATGCAAAGGCAGACCGTGAAAAGACCTGTCCGGATGCTACTTGACATGCTTCAATCATTAACTTGCTTCCGAAACTGATGACGTCAGGTGCTAGCCTCAGGCTCTAGACTGTGCGGCAACACGGGAAACCTGAGAGTGGTCAAGACCGGGCGATAGGGCCCCTAGGGACCCACTGTCTAGCATTATGACAGAGAGCGGTACCTAGGAACTAATCATATTTCGCATTCACAGACCGCACATACGCAAGGTCCTCTGGCGACAACTCCTTCTCGAATGGTTCGTAAATGCTTCTTGCATCAACGAAATTCCGCTCGATTATCTTCGCACGCGCGACGCTACGCGGCTGGATGTCGCAGACGAATGGTAAAGGGGTGAGCGTCGCGCCCTGGCAGAGGACGGTCATGATCACGCGGCAAGCTCGATGGATTGAGGTATCTTACTTGCATGTAGCCGTTGATATCGGCCGGGATTGGCTTCTTGCTAGCAGGATCGATAGCATGCTTGAAGTCGAATGCCCAGAGGAAATTCATCACATTCAGTTTCTGTATTGGCGAAATATGCGTGAGATGAAGAAGGATGATTTCAAGTTGTCTAACTAGAAAACTTACTAACGAAGACTTCGCCAGATGTATTCCGACACAGGATCGCTGGGAATGGCCATTGGCACATTAGTAGATGACATGGCTAGAATATCTGATACACCACGGGACTCACGCGTCCGTAGCCGAAAGGTAAGTCCCAATCAGAATCGTCTCCCGTATCTTTCATACCCGCCTTGCTCCGAAGTTCAGGCATCATAAAGCGGTCAGGGTCGAAACGTTCAGGGTGATCAAACACCTCGGGATCATGATTCATAGCCCCTGCGAAGACTATGAGAACTGTTGTTATGCGGGGGCGGAGAAAGGCTCTGACAGATGTTCACGATTATGGTGGAGTTCTTCGGGACCAGATAATTATCCACCTTGGGGAGGTGGTCTTGGTGAGAAATAGGAGAATCTATGGATGCAACGCTTACCACTTCATCTGCGATCGTGTAATGCGGGAAACCCATCTGCAGCGGGGGTCTCATGCGAAAGACCTGCCGGTTCACCATATCAGCACCGTATAACCCAGGTAAATTGGCCGTCTACGTACCTCACTCATGACCGCATGTACGTACGGCAGACTCTCAAAGTCCTCTAGTGTAGGCGCTCGATCTTCCCCGATGATCTCATCGACCTCGTGCTGCGCTTTCGATTGCACTTCTGGATGGTTCACCATCAGCAGCACGAAGTGGAGGAGATACGTCGCAGTCGTCTCCGTGCCACCTTCTAACAGAATTCCGCAGAGATACCTGCGGGAGAATGCATTAAAGCAGGATAAGGTGTAGTGTAATGAAAAGGGCGCACGCTGCAGTTTCCCTGTCGATCCCGTACTTATCCGAGTTTGCAACAAAGTCTTCGAGGAAGCTTCCATTCTGCTGGTCCGCTGCGACACGCCGTTCGCAGCTCTCGATCAGGCCGAAATACAGCTGACGTTGAAGTGTGCGCACGTTGCGAGCGATTGTCTTCCAAGATGCCCAGCGCTCTGGGACGTACTTCAAAATGGGAAAGACGTCGACAGGTGGGTGCGCCGTCGGTTCCATCAACCCCGTCCATTTGTGAATGAACTTGTTGAAGCCAACAACGATTGGACTGGTGATTCGCGGCGAGCGTACCCCAGCGAGAACAGACGTGATGACTGAACTCGTGTAGCGGGTTACATGGTCGTAGAATCCCTGTAAAGATGTTGTTGAGAATAATGACACACTGAAGCAGGATTCGTGCTCACATCGGGCTGTTTGAGGAAATCGTACATCAGCTGCGTAGCTTCTGCGCTCTGGATCGGCAAATGCCTGTCACATGCGTCCTTGCTGAGCATATTGTGAGCAAGGCGTCGCACACGCCTCAGGTCCTGTGCTAAGAGCGAGAACGACTCGAGGTCAGCCTGCATTATCCATAGACTGACAGGAGACGGACAATACTGCATGAGCACCATATTTCGCGAGCCTGTGACAAGCTCGCCAAAGTGGCTCGGTGGTCGACTAGAGGTCGAAGCCCCTTTCGTCTCCAGTAGATCGCGGGCAATCCGTCTGTCCGAGACCACAACAATCGTTTGCGAGCTCACTTTCAGCTGGGTTACGGGGGTATCAGCACGATAGATGGACGTTAGCAAAGAGAGCATCCACCGAGAAGATCCCGCCATATTGTCGCGCCCATCCCGTGAACCTGTGTGTCTGAATTGACGATGATGGTACGAAAGGGAATGGTGAACGCGTACTTTAGATGAGGATATCTCTTAAGGAATTGATGGATGTTGCCCAGGATAGGGAGGGTTGGAGGACCGGGAGGCAACCCGAGTTCTCGTCGACCTATGGACCGAGCATAGAGTAAACTGAGTAGAAGAAGAGCAAAAAACCCGTAGATGATGAGGTCTGACATATTGTTGTGCAACGGGAGCAAGAAACGAGGCCTTTAAAAGATGTTCGACCCCCGTAGGAACAGGGTCTTCGGCCCAGCTACGACACACGGTCCATGAACCTTTTTCATGTCCGGATGAATAGTGTAGACAACCCCGTATAGATAACGGCCTGCCGTATCTGCCCTCCCGCTGGTAAGACATCAGAGTCACATGGTGCCCCAATACCGTACCCTGGAGATAATTTGTGGATGGAGTCGACTGAATCCAAGCCAGTGATGAACAATGTTCAGGAGACCACATTGTCGCCGAACACATCAAGGACCTCTGCCACGGCTTAGACCTAAGCGTGAATCTTATAGATCTGTATCTTCGGAAAAGACCTCGTACCGCTCGAGGAATGCTCCCAGACCCTGCAATATTATCTTCTTACTCTTCCACGTCCTGAGCTTACGGTACGAAGCCCACAGGTAAATGGTGGTCATGCGAGTATTTCAGCCTGGTTCTTTGCGAGAATTGACACTAGCGTTGGATACGCAGGATGACCGGGTCTAGCTATGTCAATGTAGTCAATGAGCTGGTGTAACAGACAATATGATCAGGGAATCAGTATGTGCATGTGGTCAATAAGGGTCGCAGAGATGGGAGTAGAAAGAGAAGGAAACGAGCATTCAATTGGACTCTCTGGTACACACGAGTTCCACTCACTGCGCACCGGTCTTTTGATAGGTTCCAATATCACATGACCAGCTTCGCTTTGCCTCGCTGGGTCCGCCGAGGTTCGATGTCGGGATACGTTTGATTTCCGTGATATCGTGCACATATTGCGGGTCCGCGGTTACAATAACCATTGCTAAACTGATCTCGAGCTGCAGGGTAGGATTCAATACGGACCACGTAACAATGATGGCACAACTTACTGACCTGATGCCTCCGTACACACTTGCGCACTTCAAACTCGAGATAGACCTCTTCCTCCGAACCCAGGATTGTGAGCGTCGGAGCACCGGGAGGAAGCCCGGACTCCCGTCAGCATATCTTCCTCAGGAAGAAAACTACGAGCAAACCGTTGGACTCGGAGCACACGGGATCGCTGCTGGATGTCGACTTCGATAGACCCTCGGTGTGAAGTGAAACACTATCACATAGTCAGACCAGCTGCAGGGCACCTGTGTGATAAAGGGAAAGAAGATCGCCGTAGGCGTTACGCATCACTAGAGATGTCACAAGTCGAGCTCGAGTTCGAAAATTCCGCGGACGTGAGCCGCAGCGGTTGGCGAGTGATGTCTTAGGTTGACGGAAGGATCAGAGCATGCTCCATCGGGACATTCGAAAGTGCTTACAATCGATATATGTCACTACATCGCACAACCGTAGTGCGCAGGGGAGAATCGCCGCCGCGGCCGCGTGAGCAATCTTGAGTCTGCACCAGGGTTGCCCGAGCTCATGCTTATCAGGGCCTTCCGAGTGCAAAGCACAGCCGCTGCACATTGCGTATTGAATGAGTATATAAAGCCACATGTGACAGGCTCCTCACCTCTCCGAGCACAAAAACGATGTCATGACAGCGCCTAGCCTTGGGCTTCGCTCCACATTCGGACCTCAACGATCACTCTGGTCCCAAAAACTTCGAGAGATGGGGGGCGTTTGGATCCCTGGGGTCGATAATTAGCGTATTCAGAGGTACCAACCCATGCGGAGGGCAGCTGCTCGTGAGGATTCACAAATAAAAACTCGAACATCTGAATGGCAGAGCAGGCCGCCTGGATCCTAATCGGAGATGAAAATCTATCCGATATGCGAAAGAGCTGACCACCTCGCTGGCCGTTGACTTATACGATACCCACATCTGTGAGGGGGCTTAGGTGAAATAAATAAGTGCAAAGGAACATATCCTATCCCGGCCCAGTACTTCACTCGTACCTGAAAGATGCTCGAAGCCTTCGACGACAAGGGTTCCGTCAGTGGCAATGATGGAGACCACCTCTCGGATGGTCCTTCAGTTTTTCCGGCTGGCGTAGTGCGTTAGTAACCAGAGCGATGACCCGTTAAGATATCAATTGAGCATTTTATCGCGAGAAGATGAGTTATGAACATGTGACGCCGAGAAACTGAACCGATCATAGACAATAACGAACGGCAGAACATCGAAATTCATGCTGCACCATGAGCCAGCCAACATGGTTATATACTGATATACTGGCAAACACGCTGTCCTTGCAGACACAAGAAAGAGACACTGCATCAGAAATAAGGAATGTAGAACGTAGCTCTCAGAAGCCCAGCTTCAGGCATTCTTAAACACGTCCTGGATTCGAATCCACCGCGATTTCGGGTGGAGTGATCGACGGGTGCTGTATTGTGTGCAGCCGGCGGCAGCGGATGTTGAGGATGAGACGGTCGCCCATCACGCATGTCATCGCTGTGACGAATCCAATCGGAAGCTCTGGGACTTCCTGGTATGGCACAACTGCCGCGTCAACTACGACTTTTGCTTGCGGAGATGGTACGGCACGCACCGGCTTAAATATCCAGAGGAATATGTTCATCGCGTACGCCATTGTTATGCTGAGGAAAGACAAGCTGACATGAGCTGCGCACAACTACATGGGGAAACGGGGAAGGAATGCATACACAAGGAAGTAGATGGCAGAATCGAGCACCAGATTACGCAGGAACGCAGGGGCAAGGGAAGATGTAGGCAAGATGAACCCAGCTTCGCGGATCCACCTCACCAACGCAAGCCCGGCGAGGAACAACTCCAACAGGAATACTGGAATGAAGTACGCAGAAAGGAGGAGCGGCGCCTTGCTCTGCACGCAGAATTCGCGGCCAGGGAGATTCATACTGGTCACTAGGCCAGACAAGATAGGATTATGAGTAATGGTGCAGTGCATGTTATATGAAACGCAAGAGCAACCTGAGATTCGTTGTATGGCCTCGCGCATGATCACGGTGCATGAGATCATTGACAGTACGAAGGCGACGAGCATCATGATGGTCACGATACGATCGTTGAGATACATGGCGCGAAGGCGCAGTATCAGCATCACTGTCGTCGAGATCGTCAAGTAGCGCATAGCAAGATGACATATTGCCTTACCTTGTGTTATAGCGGTCATCGCAAAGACGCCGTCCAGCTCTGCCATTGGACCCAGAAGTGACCTGCCAAGTGACAAATTCGGTTAGGCTTTGATATTCTCAGAAAAAATGGTAAACCTACAGCTGTGGGTGGTTATGTCCACGTCAGCGAAGCTGATAGATACGAAATGACAGGAATTGATGAAGAACGTACAACTATAGTCAGAGGCGTCAACATAACCTCGCATGCAACAAAAGCGCGTGCACGCACCGATGGTGAAAGTCCGTTCGATAAAGATACTACAAGCAACCTCATGAGTTTTTATGCGTAGTTTCGAATGCGCGCAATCTCACTGTATGTATTGAAGCTTTACAAAGGCTCGTCAGCAAAGTAGGAGGGATGCTGAGTGACACTCACACAGCGGTGAAAAGTCCATGATAACGATTCTAAGAAATTTATTGGTCAAAGTCGGAGTTCAACGTGACATCGCACTTACGAAGACAAATAGTGCAGACCCCCAAGATGGGTGCTCTTTCTACACGTTGGACGCGTCAAAGCGACCAGAAAAGACTAGCAGGAGATATCACATGCCCAAATCAACTCGACCTAGCATACATCAGCTGGAAGCCATAATTCGAGAAGCTATTGTGCCATACCTCCTGTCCAAGGGTAATGACTGTCGATTAGATTCGAGTCAGACGAATATCTGGGATGGACGCAGGAGGCGAATCCACTTACAATGATCGAATATAATGATCGTCGCTGCGGCCACTGTCGTGGGTACCGTGACTATATGAGACACAGACGACAGAGTCGAGCAAAATTACTCACGCGCGTTGTATCTGCTGGTCTGCAAATCCGTCAGGACAGTACGCAACTCCGCATTCGCTACGAGCGCGTCCATTTGATGTCTGCGTGGGTTAGACTAGGAAGGATAGGCGCATAGGGATCGAGGGAACTCTGAGAAATTCGGGGAGTCAATGTACTTCACATAGTGTGTGCAACGGAAGCAACAATGATCTGTCAGAGAGATGTTTGAGATGAGGAGATGGATGAGCATGGATGATGATGTTTTCGAAGGTGTAGCAGCAATAAATAGACATTAGAATAGAAGGCAGGTATCAGGATCATTGCAAAGAGATGATTCGCGAGATGGTGGGAGAGCAAAGTCCAGTAAAGAGATCTCTCATGAGTTCACGTTACACACATGGTCAAACCGCAGTGCAGAGGTGACCATCGATCTAGAAAGATTGTCCTGCGAGCCTTCATACTGATGCGGTGAGCTGCATTCAGTAGACGCCGGCACGGCAGAGCATCAGAACGCAAGGACGGTTTGAAGATGGGTTTCGAGGCCTTGACGAACGTCACGAACTGTCGAAGGAATCATGATACGAGTGACAGTCAAGGTTTACCACGATACCAAGTCGATAACAGACATCTGCTGCGAGAAGTTGGCCGACTGAAAAGGCACCTTCGCAGGCCGGACGAAAGGACGAGGTTGATAAGTTCTTCTGGTCGTGGTCATCTGAGAATGCACTATGAGCGGCACGGAGGGCGATTGTCGCCACGTAAATGGCCGAATACTGAGGGAACGGCCGAGAAAGGGACGAATGACGAGTGTGGCGATGAAGCAGGCGAT
>SEOQ01000033.1:0-75072 GCA_004679275.1 Dentipellis fragilis
CGCGAGCGCCGTGCACTCGCGGGCGGAATCGTGATCGTGGGTCGTCCCACATTCAAGGAGTACATGGCGGGCCTGCGGCGCGGGTGGAGCGAGGGTTTGCAGAAAGTCGACCGGGAGGAGGCCCTTGCAGTGCTGCTGGAGGAGGACAACCACTTCGACGAGCCCGAGCCTGAGTCTGCATTCGAACCGGAGACACTCGGCGACGACGAGCCGCTGCCGACCAAGTCGCGCCTGCCATCCTCGCGCCCTGGCGTATTCAACCCCCTCACGATGCGCGCGCCCGAGCCCGCCAAGCAGAAGACGGTGACGCAGAACGTGGATGGCGCGGACGTGCCCCCGCCTCAGCGCGTCCCGCGGCAGCCGGCGCTGCTGCTCGTCCCCTTCACCAACCACATTGGCATCCAGCAGGTCCCGAACATGATCTGGGACTTCTTCAATGAGCGGAAGAAGGTGCAGGCGGGCGCTGAGGCAGGGTATCGCATCGTCATGGGGCAAACACGGCCATTTGTCGCTCCCAATGCATCTGCCGCTGCTGATACGTTTAACGTTGCCGACGCACCCGCGGACAAGCCCGCCGAGGACAAGTCGGATCTGGCGTTCGACGTCGACGCCGAGGCGTGGTACAAGTCCTCAACCGCTTCGCTCCCCGCCGAAATCGAGAAGGCGCGCAAAACGTACTACGACGCGCTCCCCGCGAAACTCGCGACCGCGCGTGCGCTCTCACGCGGCGAGCGGGAGCCGACGAAGGAGGAGCTCAACGCGCCGCCGCCGACGGAGGTCGAGCTGCGCGCGGAGCGCCTGAAGAAGGAGATGCGCTGGCGCGGAGACGAGGAGGGCTGGGCGATCGTGCGGTCTGACAGCCCTGTGGAGTGGGATCCGCGGATGGAGGGTGCGCTGAGCGTGTTTGTGGACCCGCCGAAGGGCGAGGAGGTGGTGGGCGAAAAGTCATAGACAGTCGGGCCTCAAGATGGCGTGCGGCTACGGTATTTATTTACACCCTCCCTAATGGCATATAATCTCATCTGCATATGCTTGCATTGATACGAATACATCTATTGCTACACTGCTTCTCTACTCGATTCAAACATTACCCCTGATGCTCGTTCGCGCCGATTGTTGTCGTGATCGTATAAGGACATGCAGTCTCGGAATTTCAGTTCACAGCAGAGCTAGCCAGTCCAGGGAAATTGTTACAGAGAAGCGCAGCCATCAGTCCAGAAGGAACGTCGTATCCATCAAGTAGCAGGGTCGTCCACGATGATTACACTCCCACTCGCCAACCACGCTTCGAATTCCTCCAACGCGTCGAGCTCACGAGGTGCCGGCACTTCCTTGACAGGAGAAGGGACCCGCGCAAAGGATTGTGTGTTAACAGCTTGAGAAGGCCTGGCAGCAGGAGGGCCAGATGCATGAGGTGCAGGCGGGGCGGTCCGGGCGGCAGGAGCAGTCCAGACAGGCGGAGTAGTCCAGGCGGGAGGAGCATCCCAAAAGAACTCAGAATGAGGTATCTCTGGACCAAGGTCGGCAGCTGGAGAGGGACGACGCGCCTGTGTGTTGTCTAAAGCAGCAGAAGACAATGGCTGGACGGTGGAGGTCTTAGGCGGGTTGTCTGCGTCGTCGACAATTGTGAAGAGCGACTCGTCGAGTATGAAGTCGTCGTCTATCGTAAGGCCCCAGTCAGGTTTTGAGTCATCTTCTCCAGCAGTGCCAACATTTCCGCAGTCACAGCCATCGACGCCCGGTCGGAAGAGCCGTCCAAGAACAAGGGGTGATGAGTCGTCGACCGTGGCGAAGAGTTCAATGCTCGCTTCCTAGATGGTGCTTCATCGTCTCTATCGCCCACCGAGTCCGGAAGCTTTCGCTTGCGGTCCATGAGCATGGGAGACCCAGCCCTCGCCTGTGGGACCTGGGAAGGCGCATAGTCCATAGCGTGGTCTTCTTCGAGCGTCAGGTCGATCGTCGGGTCCTCGGCAGCATAGAGAATGAGCTGGTCGACCTCCGAGTCCGCAAAGCTGCAGCTCGTGTCCGAGCCAGATTTCCGTTTATTCTTGCCCTTTCCTTTGTCCTTGCCCTTGCCTGCGCTCGCATGCAGCACCTCCGCCAGCGCCGGCATATCGTCCGAGTCCGAGTCGTGTTTCTCAAACTCCTCCAACGCGCTCGACTTCTTGGCGTTCTTGTCCTCCAGCTCGCAAAACTCCAGATCGAACTTCGGAGCCAAGCGTTTAGTGTGGCCTTTGCGCGAGCCCTCGGACGGGCCAGAAAGGTCTTCAGGCAGCTTGAGCCGGCGGTTCTTCTCGATCTTCAGGTTCGCCGCGACGTTGGTGCTCGCGTGCAGAGACTCGAGTTGCTGCATACTCTTGTCTTGGCGGTTGGCCGCGCCCTTTGCTTTCCGCTCGGCCGGGTCGGGTTTTTCTTTGGGTTTGGGTTTGGGTTTGGGTTGGTGGACTTTTTTCCACCCGGAGTCGGAGGCATGAGAGGTGGAGGATTTCGGCTTGTCGAATCTGGTCTGGCTGTTTCGCTGTTTTGGAGCAGGGGCTGGTTTGTCGAGGCCATCCCGGCAGCTGTTGGAGAAAGTCAACCGGGTGTATGCATACGCACGTATGCTAGATCGAACCAAAAATGACGGCAACTCGTCTTGTCCTTGCAGTTATGATTGCATCTGCCACGCTCGCGTTAATTAGGGCGCAGCGCACATGTCAGAGCAAGAAGAGACATACGCATATTTTCCGTTGGGAAGCATCTTAGGCTCTGCAACAGGCTCTTTTGTATCTCCACCACCTTTGGATTTAGAGGACCCCGACGCTCCTTTCTGAGCTTGTTCTTTGTGGGTTCCTACAATGGCGAGATTCTGTAAGACGATGCGAGACATGTTATGAAAGCGAATCACACTTACTAGGCTGGGCTTTCGTCAAGTCTTTTATCGGAATCTCCTCGTCGCTGATGCTTACATCCCAGAACTCCGGCACATCTTCGAGGCCCTCCAAGTCGGCATCCTAGAAGATGTGACGATTAGTGGGATAAAAGGTGCACTGAAAGACGTACTATCGCATTCTTGGGACGAGTGTCCGGGACAGGGAATTGGTTGCTGTCGATCTTGGGTTTGTACTGTCGTGTGACGGTGACACCCGCAATTGATTCCTATAGCATTGATCGTCAGCGTGTTTTACACCGAAAAAGTAAGGCGCCAGTCACGGAAGAGATGTAAACGTAAACGCTCTGACTCGGCTTCGTCAATTGGGCCGTGACAGAAAACGACTTGGAGTTCGATTTGAGTACTTTCGTACTGCCTTGCGTTGTCAGTCAACAGATAACCATCGTTTCAGGAAGCACATACGGTATCCTTCGAAAGTCGACCAATTCCATATCGGACGTCAACGTCAAAATCGACGTGTAGTCCAAAGCGTAGGGTTTGTACTTCTTCGACTTGGCCACTGTCGCTGAGCCTTCTGCTTTGAGGCCACATTCGATCGTGAGTTCAATTTCCACAGGTCCTTGTCCTTCTGAGGTTTGCACAGAGCCGTTAGTCACTTTGAGGAAGTATTGCGGAAGGTCGGCAACGGCTGCGAGAACATTGTAACCAAATCCGGGTTGCTTTCGGTTGAGCAACTGGCGTAAATGGTGAGTAAAGTAAGCTATCGAAGGATCTACAATGGCTTACCGTTTCTATACGATATGGAGGTTGCTGGCGCAATTGCTCAAATGTTGTAATGCCATTCTCAGCAAAAACCTAACCAAGGGATGTTAGGCCCGCATACTGCAGGAGACACAAAGAACTGACTTTAATTCTGGACATCGCCGCGATAATTAGTTGGGCACACTTTCAAAGGCCACATGACTTACGATTTCTCCCCAATATATTCGATTTGACGGAAAATAGTTGGTCTGTCTTCCCATGCTTTCGCGCTCAAGATGCGCACACTGATGCCGTACGCCTAAGAGAATAATGCTGGCATTTATCATGACCACTTACAGCTCTTGCGCATTCTTGATCAGGAGGCCGTTGTTTTTCACCAGAGCCACCTCGACGACAGCTTTTATCCAGGTGTCTGCTGTCAATCATCCATGCAGGCATACGTCAAGGATCCGCACCTCGGGCAATGCGTCCTACGTGGCGAAATACAGAGAATACCTCCAGATGCGGTTGACTGTCGCCCGCCTTGAACTCTGGCGAGTTGAGCGAGATGCCTCCCAGAACGGCCTGGGAGAACGATATCGAATAATTCACGACATTGTCATTGGTCAAAGTCAACCCTACCTGAAGAAGCAGAAACAACTTGTCCGACGCCTTTTCAACTTTCTTGATCCTGAATCGTATGTCCTCGTGGTCACGAATTTTGTTGTACACCTGCAAAAAGAATGAGCCGGGCGTGTGGATTGCTGCTGACTCGACTCACTGAACGTTCTCCTGCCCTCAATTTCAGGTCCGAAAGTCTGTCTATATGTCAGCGAGTTCATCCAGCAACAGGGCGTAGAATCTACTCTTCGGAGTTGGATATCATTTCCAGCTAAGAGTAGTATGTTAGAGGGCGATTCGACTGTGCTATAACGGTGATCTGACCATGTCCCGTAGAGAGGCTTTCCCGGGAAGGTTGATGATGAGCGTCATCTACATGGAAAGCGTATCGTAAGTATGGACGGAACTACCAGCGCTCTCAAAGAAAGGAGGGATTCGTGTTACCGTGGACTGTCGTATATAGAACTCCAGACACGTAAGGTCAGCAGCGACAGAAAGGCGGGACTGCATAGACTTACCTTGCTCATGATATCACCGTATTCCGTAGAGCTCAAAGCCTGTGACCCTTCCTCGGCTTCGGCAAGTAGTCCAGCAGAACGCAAACCTTCGATACTCTGCAGGACCATATCATCCACTCTTTCTTGCCACGTTTGATCATTTTGCTTCCCAATGGCATAGTGGGCGGGATTCTTCTGGATCCTACGGAAAAGGAAAGAGTTATGCAGCCACTCCTTAGCTGATTCCATGTCGGTGATGGTTCCCAATCCAACTTCTGAGTTGAGATGTTCTGGAAGGTTACGATGAAGGGAACTCTCTAGCAGAGTTCGTCCTTCGGAGAGCTGTTTATACTTGTTTTCCAGCTCAGTTTCGCACATTATAATGGCGACGCCCTCCTTATCTGTCCGATCATCGGGTTGGGAACAATATGATTTAGGTTTGGCTAGAGGTGCGTACCAAACTGTGGTCGGCCCTGGCATAGAGATGAGCTCAAGCGGAAAACCGATAGTATATCACAAAGAACATACTGCACGACCCATCATTTGCATGATGTCGAGATCAGAATATTCTTGAGATGTGCCGTTCTGAAACAGCTTTACGCCGTTGATGACCACAGTGTGCGCAGCTTGAATAATTGTGAGTCAAGTCTGTTCAGATGAAGAAGTGTAACATACGTAAATTGACGCCAACTGCTAAAGTCTGGAAAGGGTTCAAGAAATGAGCCGGCTTCACCATGAATGATGTCGAATAGGAAACGTACGGATGTAGCAACTACAACAGGTAAAATCTTCCTCAAATATAGGTCCTCGACGGCACGTTTGTCATCGATCGTCAATCCTGCATGGTGTGCTCCAATGCCAACTTGCGCGAGTTCTAAGCAACAACCTGGTCAATAGGGCTCCACACTGAAGCGCCATAATGGCTTACTCTCTAGTCTCTTGTCGTGAAAGGTTTGTTGTACGCTCGAATTGAAGTCAGCATTAGGAGCGCCACGAATTCAATGACAGTCTTACTGCGTTGGAGCCTTCCACGGTAATGGTTGCCTGCTCTCTAATGCTTTGGCGTAATCAGCGGCTAACTGTTCAGCAGTGGCAAGGACCCCTGCGAAAGAAATTCAGTTGTGACACCGCAGTCTGAGAATGTCAAATTGGATGCTAACCGTTTCTCGTGGGACAAAAGACGAGGATGGGCTTGTGCGCTATGTGTTGTTGCAAGATGGAGAAGAGACGATAGCTAAGAGACTTGGCGTATGTGAAGTCGTTTTGGCCTCTCCCTTTCGGAAAGCCGTATACAAATCGTTTCAGCTGACAAGGTCTGAATTCCTCGCCGAACTAAAAGCAGTCCAACGCGTGAGTACACGCTAGTGGCATGCGTGCATTTGAACTCGCCTTGAATATTAAAGCAGGCTCGTCAGATGTACTGTCTCCAATCCAACTCGCAACGTCGTCGATGTTCGGTACTGTGGCTGAAACCGTTACGAAACGCACCGCCGTTCCCCGGGCTTTCATTCGGGAAATGACGACTTCGAGGGTACTTCCCCGAGTTTCATTCAGTATGTGAACCTGTGCGCATCACATTGGTGAAGGACGAAAATCAAGGGGAGCATGGCGTACCTCATCCACCAAGAATAACTGGATTTGAGACAGGATTCGGTCATGATCGCGCCTGAAAGAAAGGTAATTTGATATTTGACGTGCTTGAATCGACGAATACTCACCAGTTCCTCGTCAGGCTATCCCACTTCTCGCCCTTGCGATTCATGTGCTCGGTATGAGTCTATGTGTCTTGCGCATCGAAGAAAGTGGGAACAAACCGTGGTAATGCTAATTGCATGTCGTATCAACGAGTGCTAGCATAAACGAATGGGCAGACGTACATTATCGACGCATCTTTCGCGTCACCCCAAGCTCCCTTTCCAAGCTGAACGGTGTCCCCCGTCATCTCGCAGCCTATATGCGGCGCATCAGTGATATTCTAGGCAACAGCGAGGAATGTATAAACATTTTATTCCCAGACCGTCGAACTTCGATGCCCAATCCCGGTATCTCTCTGAGCACAATGCCTGAAGAGTCCAGATTAGTCAAAGTGCCATGTAAATTCCAGGACTATTAGTACCTTCGTAGGTGCCATGTATACGCATTTCGAGTCCTGAGCGTTGCCGGCGGAATTCAGAAGCATATGAATGATGGATAACTCGAATATAACAGTTTTCCCGCTTCCAGTTGGAGCTTTGAAGCGATAAGAGGGGGACATGGGAGGCGACTAGCATGGACCTTACCACTTATGATCTTGTGTGAAAGCACCAATGAGCTAGAGACGCTGGAGCAGCAACACTATCTAACGCACCATATTTTTGTCGCTTTCCATTATCTATAACCAGCATATAGTCGACACATGAACATGGCTATAAGCAACGACATACCGTATCAAAACAACTGGATTGGATGGCATTGAAGACTCCAAACTTGAAGATACCTCGATAAACGTCGGCTAGAACGTATGCAGCTGCCCTCAGGACGTGATCACAGTAATGAGATAGAAGACGAACGGAGGTCAGAAACGGGGCGCAAGCGTATACCACGACCATTTTGCGGGTTGGACTCCCTTACGATACTTTTTTGTGATGTTGACGAAGATGACTCGACTTGAGGAACATGATATGTGCCGTTGTACGGTCCTACAGACATATCTTGCTCATTTGTTCCATAAATGATTCCGTCTACGCGAGAGGGAGGAGCGACGAGGGAGGATTTGAAAAGGGAGATCTTAGGTGGTTTGGCTTGATTATGCGATGGGAAAGAAGGGGGGAAAGCAGGCTGGTGAGGTTGAAAGGGGTGATGACGCGCATTGGGAAGACGAAAACCGGATGCATTCCGCGAAGGACGATATGGGTCATGCGGAGACGCATAATCCAAATGTGGTGGTTCTTGGTTTCTATAATCTACATCATCTTCAAACTGCGCAATCTCGTCCGACTGGTCCATGGGAAGGCGAGTAGTGAGTTTCGAATATCTGGGCTGCATGCCTGATTGTCGGCGTTCTGGGGGAGAGGGCGACGAGTTTTCTGTGTTGTTTCAGTACACCAACCAAAATCTCTCACAATATGGCGCATATAGTCACCGATTTCATCCATGTACTCATACATGCTAGCGTTGTGTTCATGACCTGGAACCCCGAACACCGGGTCTGCAGCCCAAGCTTCGGAGTCTTCTGGAGAGAATATTGATTGTATGTCTCCATCCATGTAGTCGTCATAGAACAAATCGGAAGGGCCCTGTGTGTTCATCACGCCGAAAGACACGCCGTGGTGGGAAGAGACAAGCCGCGAGTCACCGATCGCGCCGTCGTGCTGTGACACGTCGCGATTCTCCCATCACGTGTATTCGTTGAGTGACTGACTGACAGTGACAGTGTGGCAGTGTGAGTGTGACAGAACGCGTTTGTGTGGAATTAGCCGCAGTCGGCTTGTGCTTTGCTCTTCGACCTATCCCATTTATACCCTCCAGATACCTGTGGCACTCCCTCCATTCAGACTTTCATATGGCCTCCAAACAACAACAGCAGACAGCAGCTCAGCAGCAGGCAGCGGCAGCGGCCGCCGCCGCGGCAGAGCAGAAGAAGATCGACGAGTATATCGAGAAGTACGTGCCTCATACAATGTCGGGGCCACTACCTAACGGCGCGTAGGATTCACTACTCTGATCGATACTCAGACGATGAATACGAATACCGACACGTCATCCTACCAAAGCCACTCTTCAAACTTATTCCTAAGCAGTACTTCAGTCCCGATGACTCTGGCACACTTCGGCTTCTGAGTGAACAGGAGTGGCGGCACATCGGAATCACGCAGAGCTTAGGTTGGGTTCATTATGAAGTGCATGGTGTGTGGCTTCCTCTCGGTCTTACAGCATGCGACTGACCAGATTACAGCGCCAGAGCCACACGTCCTGCTTTTCCGACGGGCGAAGAACTTCGACGCGCAGCTCGCACAGCAGCAACTCTACGAACAGCAGCAGCAGCAATATGCAAACGCCAAAGCCGCAGGCACTCGTAATGGAAGGAAGAAGTGATCGGTCGTGTGCGACCATTGTTTTGTGTCTGCTGTCTTTGTGTTTTCCCGTCGCACTTTCGGTAGCTTTCCTATGGTTCGTCGCCCTTGCCCCCACTTTGTATGCCGTTGTACACCTAGTTTGCTTACTGGTTGCGTTGCTTATAGCTTTTAAGGACTTGATGAAGTACACCCCTTCCCCCACCGTGTTTCAGTAGTCTACCCCATGTTGCCACAGATAGAAGTGAAGATTTCGCTTTGTATGAGTGCTATGATAAGATGATCTCGGCGGATCTAGGCTGTCGCCGCAAGTTGAATCACAATAGACAATGTAGCCATTGTGGCCCTGAAAGGCAAAGATCATAACCAATGTGAGTCACTACAGCACAGCATAATTAGGACGTATGGTACACTGGTATGTCGACAATAGCAATGTAAGTACAGAAATCAAAATTTGGGAATTGGGAGATCATTCCACTCTACAAGGGGTCTTGGCGGGTCTGTGACCTTCAGCGAGGCCTTGAAGGCCTTGATGTCCTCGATCTGCTTGACATCACTCCGCAGCACGCCCTCCGCATCCTTCGCAGCAGGATACTTCTCCATAAGTCCAGGAATAACCGATACAAGGTTATCAGCGTCCTTGATGGACCTGTCGGTGAAAACGCCAGCCCAGTACTTCTTGAAGTCGGCGACAGTAGGCTCTCCCTCTAGCTCTTCCCGCCAGTTGACGTCCTCGAGCGCCACATCGGCGTCCTTGAGATGTTGTACAAAGGCGTCCATCGCAGCACTGCTGACGTGCTTAGGCTGAGGCATCTCCGACTTGACATGAACGGAGAGTTTCTTGCGCTCGGTCGACGAAGGGTGGAGGTATTTCGAGAACAGGGCGATGACGTCGTCCTTCGTGACCGTCTTCAGATAGTCTGCATCCTCGGAGCCTGCACATGCCAATTAGAAAGGGCCGAGGACTTGTGAAAAATGAGAACTCACGTCTATAGAAGTCAAGGTACCCAGAATCGATGTGCGACCAGAACCGCTGAACCTCTTCGCTGAGGTTCTTCGGCTCTTCTCTCCGCTTCTTCTCCAGACCCGCTTTCTGCTCCTGGAATTCGGCATCGGACATCGCATCCAAGACGCCCTTCATGTGGTTCAAGAATACCTCGACCCGTTCCTCGAGGTACACGGGACCGCGCTCGCTCTGCACCACGATGCGAAGGCCTACCTCGTGCGATCCGTTCGACTGCCACAGAGATGCGCCGACGATGTATCCGAGCTGCTCTTTGGTGCGAAGGATGTTGAAAGCGGGCTCTGAGATGATCTGAGAAAGAAGCGAGGAGGTGACGCGAAGATGCCTCTCGTTGTAAGATCCGAGATGGAGGTAGTAAGTCAGGGCGGAGTTCGGCTCGTTGGAGTTGGGCACGGGTGTCGACCAGACGAAGTTAGTACCTGGGCGCTTTATTAGAAGAAGTGGAAGCCACAAGAAAAAGCAATTTACTTTGTGTCGGAAAGCATGCCGACTCGGTGTATTCATACGGGCCCATGGGAGATCCACCAAGGATTTCCTCCGACAATCTAGCAATCTTCACCGCTTCCTGTAGTCGAATGGATGAGGGACTATATAGGGCTGCTGTGGATGCTCCTTACATCTTTATACAGGTTGCCCTGCACCAGCATCAAAGTGTGGACTTTTAACAGCAATTTGGTAGCATGGTCTTGGACTTGCTGCACCGTAACAGCTGTGAGCGGGATGCAACGTCAGTCTCCAATGTCGCCATGCGCCACGCAACCAACTTACTAGCCAAGGCTTCAAGCAATTCGGGTATCGTCCATTGAGAATCCGTCATCAAATAGCGGCTGTAATAATCAGATATGGTATAAGATTGTCCGAGGAGGAAGTTTTCCCAGTCTCGTTTCATCTGCAATTGATAGCTTGATTAGCTTCTTCCTTCGCAGTATAGTAAAGGTCATCGTCGTACCTGCTCTCTAGACACTTCTAAGCGATCGGATCTAACCTGCAACGACTTGATCTTCTCTAGAACGGTTTGCAGGAGTACATGAAGTTTATCGTTGTATCCACCGACGCCGACGTAGATGCCCAGGCGGAACGAGGTAAGGTTGTAGTTCAAACCAGCGAGATCCGCAGCATAGGCGTATTCGTTGAGCGCATCGCTGACTAAGTTGGTGAACAGCCTATCGAAAACAGTGAGATTTGCCAAAGAAGGCCATTGTCGCAGACAATACCTGGTCAGAACGGCAGCCTCCGGGGTAGAGTTAGCGTGTGGAGTCCGAATGTCAAGCAAAGCGTGGGCTCTGGGTATCCAGAAACGATCGTCCTTCTTGTGCCATAGAGTACTGGACGGGGTTTGGCGGATAAGGTGAGGACGTTTTTCAACCTGGAAGCAAAATGTAGTAGGGTAGCGTATGTGGCAGGAAAGATGCTCACCTTCTCCACTTCGCGCTTGTCGACGTCAAGATTCTGTGGGACGAAGTTGTTTGGATTGGGGAGATGAAGTTGCGGGATCACGTTGGGGCCCTCGGCCTGAAGCCATGTGGTGTCAGTCTCTGTCAAGCAAAAGCGACGTCAATCCGTACCTTCTGCGTGAAATCATCGTCAAATTTCTCCACACGGTACGCAGTTTCATACCAAGGCTCATTGACCCATTCCATAGGGCCCGCGACTTCCTCATGGTCGTCTTTCCTGGCCATGAGAACTGCACGGCCCTCGAAAATACGGAGACCCTCCAGAGTTCGGCGCATCTCTTTTTCCGCTTTACCTTCAGCATCCCACTCCGACATCACCTGCGACGCCTTCAATACCAGCTCGCGCGGCACCGGCCTCCCCATGTGTTCAGAGACCCATACTGCGTAGTCTTCGGGACGGCTCTTTTCCGTGAAGCGGAAGCGCGTTTCCATGATCTTGCTGAATTCCTGCGAATACCAGGCCGGAATTTCTGTCGAGCGAAGAAGGGAAAGATAGCTGAACACCGCAAGAGCAGCTTCACGGTAGTTCCCTGAGATCGACGACAAGTGAGCGATGGGTGAACGGTTCAACATCAGACTTCACTCACGGAAACCTTCCTTTGTCAGATGAATGGTGACCTTAAACATTGAGAAGCCGCGTCCGAGGCTCTGAGGACCTGCGTTCAGAGCAGTGATCCAACCTTTTTCCTTGAGATACGAATGCACAGATCCTGGCCCCTCATGTCCAATAAACTCGGAAAGGAGGTTCGCAGGCCTATAGCGATACAGAGGAGCTTGATCTGCGAGTGGGAACGAGATCTCTATAGCATGGAAGGCCATGATCGTTTGCACGGAGATGAGGTTCTGCGGAGAAATTTGTCAATCGAAAAGTTCCGACAGGTAAAAGAGATGATTATGGCGTACGCCTTTCTCTGCAGGGCCGAAGGGGTGGTCCGTGATCATTGGGAGAGGGTCCTTTCCGCGGTTCAAGATAGGTGAGAAAAACTCGTTGACGGTGTCGCTCAATTCATCCAGAGATTCTACAATTAGGCATCAGTTCTGAGTCTATTCAGAAATGCAGATGGATGGCCTTACCTTTCCCGATGACGCACAACCTCATTCTGCTCGCACAGTAGTTCTCACTCCACCATTCGATCAACCTGCGACGCGTCTCACGTCCAACCGTTCCCCCATCTGCTTCGATCTCGCTGACAGCAGAGTTCACGGAAGGGGCAGGCGATACGGCACGGGATGGCAAAGGAGACGGAGCAAGACTGTTATCTGCAGACGTAGCGGCAGACAGACGAGCCTTCCTGTCGACGCCGTTCGCCGCCATCTGGCGCGCTTTCAAGTCTCTGCCAACCTTGGTCAGGCTTTCCTTGTTGCCAGTGCCAAACTTGCTCCAGGGATGGCCAGGCTTCGTCAGGTGCTTGTTGAGCTGGAAGATGCGCCATAGATCAGACTGCAGGTTCTTCTTGTTTTCAGAGTCGACAGCGTTCAACTCGCGGTTGGTGCAAGAAGGCGCGAAGAGTGGGGAGTGAAAGAAGCCAGAAAATCGGGCGAGAGCGCCCGTGAGAGCGGGTGTGGCCACGGTAAAGTAATAGTTTGTGTTGTGAGCTGCCGTGTAGGCATTAGAGCTACCGTTATTCTTCGATAGATACTATATGGATGTTGAAGATGAGACGGTACTGTGGACCAAAAAAAAATGAGACGTACCTCGTTATATTCGTTTTCCTTGGGAAATTGCTCGGTTCCCTACAACAATTGTAAGTGAGACATTCTCAGCTAGGACAGCGCGGATATAATCACCATGAATAGCAGATGCTCGCAGAAATGAGCCAGTCCGGGCATGTCATCCTGTTTAAGTATGTTAGCGGGAATTCCATAAGTTGTATAAACAAATTGAGCAGGAGAATGCACGCGACATTGACATGATGCAATCACGAACTTGAGTACATGCTGCATACCACTTTCCTCTGTGTAATACCAAGATATGTCTACATCAACGGGCACCGCATGACGCATACGCCATGGCAGACACGTCAAAATGCCAAAAGACGCGTCACCTTGCCCCGATGACTACGCGCGTCCAACCATCTCAATTCCTTGGTACTCCAAGCATGCTCGCATAGAAATCCAGCACGTCAAGCCAACTCGTTCGCCAAACACAGTTAACAGCGAACCCAAGTATCCGTTACTCACAGGGTCATTTAGATGGCCAACTGCGACGTCCAAGCTTGCTGCGGCCTTGTCCGCGGTCGCGTCGTGGACAATCATTGCCTGGAGTCCATTTTCAAGGCGAATGAGCCTGTACTCGCGGTCGTCTTGTTGCGACTTCTCAATAGGCTTGGCGAAGATAAAATAATTTGCGCCCTTGAGCGACTTGGCCGGCCGCCAATTTGCCTCGTCTTCAGGAATACCAGCAGTCATGATGCCAGACGAGTGGATGAGTCGTACGTGAATTTGGTTTAAGCGTGTAGCCGTGTGATGGGAGGGAATGGTACGAGGGATAGCTGCAAGCCGGTGCAGCATCTACAAGTACTGTGAGGGTGAGGGGACCCTTGCGGTGCCACCTACTGTAGCAGCTGTTGACGTGCGATTGTGTAATATGGGGTCACGGTATTCCCTCTTCCAGCGTTTGTTTGGCAACAGCCTCCGATCCTAACAAGGCGAAACACGCCCCAACAACCCACTTGCAGGCGGCCCGCACAAACCTCCGACAGTTCAGCGCTTCGGAAGACGGCGCTTGTGCACTCACAGTCACGTGCTCGTCCACTTCTATATTCTCCTGTGCTTCCTTCATGCAGTGGTCGGCAATGCCCATTGCGACCCTTCTCTACGGCATTTTGCATGGCCCTTCCGTCCATCGGCGCGCAGGGCTGTTCACTTCGTGTTATAGAAGCGCTGCTTCATCGCCACGAGGCTTTTATTTCCTTCGTTTCCTTCATATCGATTTGTGATGCCCGTCTTAGAAACACACTGACCATGGAAGCGCCAGAGACGCTCTCAGCGTTCACTAGCACCGGACCATCTCGAATCATTTGCGGCCACCATCTCCGCTACGCTCGTCGCGAGCTCTTATGTACTGTCCAGTGCCATTCGTGTCATCTATGCGCATGTCTTCTCACCGCCTTTGCATTAGTCCGGATCAGCTGGCAGACTAATCGACGTCAAGGGTGGTCATTTCATGACCGACCGTCAGATATCACATACCGATGCACGGTCAAGACATGCCTTCTCCCCGTCGTCCGCAGAGCCTGCTTCACAGGACGTCTTGCGTTCGCCGTCTTCTGTTGTCTATAAAGTCCTTCCAGATTGCCCGAATATCTACACCACCGCTCCATTCGTATTCTCTCAGTTCTTCCTCTGGTTCTTACGCACTCTTCAAATCCACCCTCCCAAACCCATTTCTCACTCAGTCATGAAGTTCTTCGCCGCCTTCACTTCTCTCTTCGCCTTCTCCACCCTCGCTCTGACGGACACCATCCGCTATGACACGACTTACGACAACGCCGGGCAGTCCATGAACACCGTCTCCTGCTCCGACGGTCCCAACGGACTCGTGAACAAGTACCCCACCTTCGGCTCGCTCCCCGACTTCCCCAACATCGGTGCTGCCGCCGCTGTAGGTGGCTGGGGCTCCGCCGCCTGCGGGACGTGCTGGGCGATCACCTACAATGGCGTCACTGTCAACATCGTCGCGATGGACCACGCTGACGATGGCTTCAACCTCTCCCTCGAGGCGATGAACACTTTGACGGATGGGCAGGCGGAGTTTTACGGTAGCGTGCAGGCGACCGTGCAACAGGTCGACAAGTCCCAGTGTGGCATGTAAAGAGTGTCGTAAGTGTATTCCGCGTCCGTCTTTCTTACCCTGCAATACTAACTTCTGGTCGAAGGATCGACCTCTTCACGGCTGCAGTTCACGAACGTGCCATGGCACCACTTTACGCCGCATTACTAGTATGGAACCAGATGGGAATACATTCTACATCTTTCACGGACTTTGATGGACTCTAAATTTGGACTCTGGCATTCTTGTTGTGGCATACTTCACGCATCTTTAGTTTCTTCGCGATGGTTCTTTGTCGGTCGTTTTCGAGTTGCTTTCTTACGTCGTAATGTCATTTGACACTTTTGGTTCATGCGGTCCGAGTCTTGCCAAGATTAAGGCGTCTGTTATGGACGGTCCGCGTCGCTTAGAGGTCTTCTTGAAAACTGCGACGGCGGCGCAGTTGGATAACTTGGCTCACATGAAGCCCTCACAAGACCAGCGTCGATGAATGCCATGGCAGTCTATACCGCCGGTTCGCTACGCCGGCGCCACAGAGCATTGAAAGGATTCCATTTGAGTTACTGGCGATTGAATTTGCAAACACACACACGCCGATCCATGTCCTCGGCATCTTGTGGCTATGGTTGATGATGCGCTCTATCGTAGGGCGCACATACCGTCGGCCACAGCGATATGTTTAGGACAATAACAAGCTGGTATACATATCTGTGAAATCGGAAGCCAAGTCACCATCAGCATCAAGATTCGCATACTTAATTGACTATTTAGAATAGCATCCGCATTTGCGCGGATTTTCCCAGATTTTCTGAAGGGGATCTGCGATGCGTTATCGATATTCAATTGGAACGACCTTGGGGACCGGGGAAAACCGACAGTACCTAAGGCCTGAGAGTCCTCCGAGGACGTCGTACGGAAACGACATCTAGGTTGGGAATTCAATACAGATCGCATCGTATGGAGATCGGATGTTATCAGCCCCGAGAAACTGGATGGTGGGGTGATGGGATCTGCAGCTTGAAGATATGACTCCTCCGTGGCTCGCGGATGTCCGAATCGCCAGCCCCATGGGGCGAAGACACGAAGACTGTAAAGAAATTCAGAATGTGTATGCGAGCGCGCAGCGTTTAGCTGAAACAGCGCGCAACCTAGGGTTTACGGCATTGAATGTTCAGATGAGACGGAAAATAATATTGCAGGAGTTGTCTGTGAGAGTTAATAGCATCTCAGACAGTTCCATTGACGAACGGAACAGTTGGGAGGACACGAGCGCTCCGCCAGGTCCACTGAGCGCAACGAGCTTGGGTTTTTGCCTAAGAGCCTTTCCAACTCATCAAAACGTGTCCTTGTAATCCTTGGAGGGGAGAAATGCGCAAGGCAGGATTCGCTACTGCACATGGACAACGATGTAAGCGCTCGGTTCGACGGCATCTAGGACAGATGAAACGCGATCCTGTGCCACGAAAACAGCTTGTGGATAGGGGGCAACGACCATCCCGAGCACTCCGCCCGAAGTGTCCGAGTAGTCGATGGAGTAAACGTGTGGGATACGGATGCGGCGATTGATTATTGTATTGGTGACGTTGGGATCCACTAGCGGGTGAAAAACTGTCGATGTCGTCTAACGGTGATGAGAAATCAGTTCAGGTAATCAGAAGACCAGATGCCTATCGAGGAATAAAATGCCCCGCTACTTGTGTGCTTGAACACACGAGTTGACCTGGGGTCTGAGGGCCGTCAGACGGTCTTGGAAAGCTCCGGAAGCGATCAGCAGTCGATTGCAACCAGGGACGACGGAGACCCAGCACCACCCTCAAGGGCCGCTGTCTGTCATTTCTACTCCGTCAGATCAGCGCCCTAGCTTGGAGACACTGGAATGCGGCTCGGAACAGTCCTCCAGCGGGCCCAGATATGTCAATGAATCCATGAGCGCAGGTGCTGACCACCGACAAGCGTGGCGCTCGCACGCTTCTTAACGACATGAACAAGCACACGACAAAATAGTTCGTCGTGACAGTCGAGGCCTAGAAGCAGAGCGACTAATTAAGCTTGATGGACCTGCAACAAGGGATAATTGTAGACCCGTCGTTGACGGGAGCGTTCCTCTGCAGGAGCCTTTTGCAGCT
Organism: Dentipellis fragilis; assembly: GCA_004679275.1. NCBI lineage: Eukaryota > Fungi > Basidiomycota > Agaricomycetes > Russulales > Hericiaceae > Dentipellis > Dentipellis fragilis. The sequence goes on from SEOQ01000033.1 coordinate 17,160, forward strand.
GGAGCTTCGCCATTGAGTGACCGGAACGACTGATGAACAGTGGAGATCATTTCTCGGTATGCTTCGGATACCATAGGCATCGGAATGTAGAGCGCCGTCGTATAGACCCTTCGAGAGGGAAAAAAATTAGAGGTGTTCGTCGTTCGAGACATAGCCATGGCGCCGATCCAATGGGCCTAGACTGAGAGAGAAGGGTATTGCACGCGTGGACGCTGGCTGAACCGGCCTGTTGACAGCAGTTGCCGGCGAAGGCACACCTTTAAGCGAGCAATTCGGTGAGCAGCCCGCGTTCCGCGCAGGTGGATGCTTCGAGACACAGGGTCAGCAGAGGTCATGGACTGAATCTCGCTTTCAGTCAGATGTTTCAGCGGCTGATTTAGTGGCGCGCTCACGTTTGCTACACACACAGCCCGGAAACATTAATGGTTGATCGCAAACGGTACCGTATACGGAAAGTAACAGTAAGTCGGATGTCTTTGTCTCCTGCGTCTTCAATAACGGGAGGAGGTCGTGGGTAATCATGGACTCTCTCGTTCGGTTTCAATGCTCTGACGAAGGCACTCAGGCTCACTTGTGTATTTTTTGACTTCGGCTATAACTAGTGAAAGCAAACATTAGTACGGCATTGCTTCGTGTCGATACTTCATGTGACAGACCGGAGCTGTTTCGATTGGGTAAACCACAACCATAACTTTCAGCATACAGGAAAAGTACGATACTTACGTTCTCTCTGAGATGGCGGTGAGCTGTTGAGAGGAACTTCTTCCGCTGACGCCGACGGAGGCTGACTAATCTGAAGTATTGAAAGACGTCAGCCCAAATGAAGTCCCATTTCATTAGGTCAACTGCTACTATTTATGCCTTAGGCGTGGGCTAGAGGCTAGAGGATGAGGAACGTGTCTGAAGGCGCCCGAAGAGGAAGTGTCGAGGACGAGAGAGAGCTTGTCAGTGACTCGGAGTCGTCGCGGCAGTGGGACGCGTCGGTGGCTGAGCTTCTCGCGCCCAAGTGGCTTTTTGTTGCTGCTGTACGCCAGTAACGGCCGACTTTCTGCTCCTTAGCGACGCGTCTCACAGCGAAGCCACCCTCTCTTTGTCTTTCTGGGCCTCTATTCTTTGTGTTGCGTGTTGTGCTGACAATAAGGTCTCTGTGTACAGTCCAAATACCCAGTTGAAGTTGTACTTGCGTTTGCCTCCGCCTCTCATAACGACTCCCTCCTACTTCTACTCGACCAACGACTCGCTGTTCTCGCGGCCAATTCACGCGTCATACCATCTATCTTGCCGAATCACAGCATCTCTGAAGTCCTGAGCGACAAGAATGTCGACTCGGTCGGCGTACACGTCGCCGCGACAGAATGGCACGTCTAGTCCACCATCCTCCATCACCGGCACAAGCACCGTCAGCCCTCAAGTGCAAAGGATGAACATCGTGACACGCATAGCTATTGAAGGAAAGGCGAAGAGGGACGAAGAGAATGTAGCCATAAAGATGTACTTGAAGGTGCGCACCGGCATTCTGACGCGTCGTGAAGGAGAGACTGATATGTCGTACCTTCTTTCGTTTAGCTTGCGATACCCGCGGATAACATCAACCCTGGAACTGCGATACCCTTGTTTAAAGGTAAGTGTCCAACGTGAGCGGCAGGCGGAGATTGGCTCGTGCTGTGACCGCGGTGCCAGCGACATCAAGCTAATGCCGCCTTACAGAGGAAAATGTGAAGATTCGAGACTTCGATATCCATCCCTTGGATAACTCTTCAGTCCCCTATAACTTTTCTTCCTCGACCTCTCCGCTACTTCATAATGCGGCGCGTGCGCTGAACCTCCCAGCACGTTCGCATCACTCCTACCTCTCGCTGTTTGGGCACCAGCCACCCATCGCGTCGTCGCGCTTTGCTGGCTCCACATCTCGGTCCAAAGAAAGCGACATCCCTCGGCTTGACGAGAGGTATACCGGACACATCTTAGTTAGCGGATACCAAGTATCATACGTCCTCCCGAAGGAGTTTCCTCCCAAGCTTCATCCAAATGGAATACCTGAGGAAGGGGACGACGTACTGCGGACACCTGTGCTCAATGGATCCAGGCATAGACGTAGCTCTATGGCCGATAAAAATGTCATCCTTTTCATGGTGGGGATCAGCATGGTGGTCCCGTACCTGTCAAAACCTCCTAGAGCTCCGTGGCTTGTAAGCTTTTTTGGTATTCAAGTCTGATGGATCCTGACATCCCTTTAGCTTTCTATTCCAACCCCTCGTTGCCTATCCAACCACCTCAAATTGCACATCTTCCCTCCGAACCCTACTCCATCTGCGTCTTCCTCCTTCCAGTCCCTCTCTTCGGGAGACACCGACGCGGAGTCCCCGACCTGGGACATGACCGCCGACCCTCACGTCACCCGCACCGCAAGCTCACGACGCCCCTCTGCCTACCAATACCAGCACTTTGCAGATGACGAAAGCAGCGACTCCACAAGCGCTCCCGGCTTCTCAGATGGCGTCGGTATCCAAGGCACCTTTCCCAGTGCCGAGCGCATTCGTGTGCGCTGGGCAGCTCCCGTACGGCGCGTCGATGACGGAACGTCCGATGGTCGACGTCGCGTTGGAGTTACGAGTGCCAGAGGCGAGATGGCGTGCACCGTCCTTGGGCGTGGGCGGCCGCACCCAGGCGGTGCAGAGGGCGTCTATATGCACCTCGAATACAAGGGCGTCTGCAAGGGCGTCTGGTTCCCTGGAGTTGCCACATTGCTGGGGATGGACATTGGGCTCGAGACCAAGGGCTGCGAAGTCAGCTGGGCCCCCGGACATGAGCCGAAGTGGGACATCATCGGTGGCACAGGCTACACGGGACACGAAATCGGCGGCGCCCAGCAGCCACAGAGGATAGACAGGCAATCCTCATTTGATATGCCACAACTCACCGTCACATCGAACTCCCCCTCTGCTGGGCCTTCGAACTTACCTCCGTCACGGCAGAACTCATCTTCCTCAACGGCATCCCTGCTGCGGGCGCCACTTCCCAATCAAAATGTGCCGGAGTATTCATTCGAAGAAAGTGAGCCAACGACTCCGTCTGAAGCTGGAATGTCATCCATGTTCTCTGCCACGGATCCGGAATCTCGTGGGCGCAGTAGGGCGTCATCTCTTGCCGAAACAGAGCCAGATATCCGTCCCCCATCCGTGCCTATTACTCTCCATCTCAACATCAACGATCTTCTCCTACCCAACAAGAATGTTTTCACGTTTACCATTGCCGGCGTAGTCCTCATAACCCCTCGAAGTCCGACGTCAACCGCAGCACCTCAGTCAACTTCTCCCGAAGCTGTGGCGTCCTCGGATAGCGAAGATGCCTCGAAGGAGCTAATCGTTTCATTGCCCCGTTTCCGCGTCTTAGCCGCAGATGCGGAAAAAATAGAGACGACAGCAAGGAACGGCATCGAGAGCAAAATGGAGATCATGGAACTCTACGCCTCAGCTGACCCCCAGGCCCGCAGAGCCGAGCTCGCGCGCGGGAGCAGGGCGAAGGTGAGCTCGGACGGGGGCCGCATTGCCTTACGGCTCCCCTCCCGCTTCGCTTCGCCTACGTCGTATCTGAGCGCACGCCGCGAAGACTCAGACAGCTCGACTCGGCCGCCAAGTCGCCCGCGCACCCCGACCGACCTGCACCGCCTTGCATCGACTTCAGCGCTGCGGGACACTCTGCTCACCTCAGTGACGCGCCCGCGCAGGGATGGCCCGCTCATGATTCCATCTGTGGCCGCNTCTGTCACGCCGCTGCTGTCTGCNACGTCGCGTTTACCCGATGCCTATGCTGTGCGGGTCGCACTTCCCTCCCCCGCCGATACGGACGACGAATGGCTGGAATTTGGCATTGCCCAGTCCACTTCACCAGGAGATGCCAAACAGCCTAGCCACGGCCCACCGCGGGTCGAGATCGCGTCTGCCAGCCTGGAAGGCGTTCCCGTGAAATATGAAACATCAGCGGTCGTGAAACCCGAGCAAAGCGCTGTTTCTGCACTGGCACTCGAGGAGATCAGTGGCAGGGACTGGATCAATTGGGTACGGGTTCATGTAGGCACGACAGGAGGCAATGTGGAGATCGTGTACATCGTGAAACAGCTTCCCCAGGACGCGGAGCCCGCCAAGGCCACGAAGAAAGGGAAACAGCGGCTAGTAGAGATGTCCGGTCTGCCCATCATCTTGCCGACATTCAGCCTACCAGTAGGTACACTGCAGGTCGACATGGAATGTCCATCTGGTACGTTGACCGTTCCTTTAATAACGAGCACTTGGCAGCGCCTGATATTCAACCTCATACAGGGTATGAGATTGCATCGCTCCATTCCAATCTCGCCCATCAACGATCTTCCATGGAAGGACGCCGATTGCTGCACTACTCCCTTCCAAAGTTCTTCTACACCCAGATGAACCTTCGCCTCACATCTCGCGCAGAGCGTCAATCCTGGCTCCCCTCATCGGTCTCCAAACTCTTCCGCCTCCTCGCCTACGCAGCGCCAATCATCAGCTCCGCCATCGTCTTCCTTCTGCTCCTCGGTGTGCACAACGACGTGTCCCGGGTGCAGAGTGTGCTTGCAGGCTGTTACAACGGCGTGCCACACGGGAGTGGCACCGCCGGTTGGGCCGACAGCGCGCCTACCATCACGGTGACGGCCACGGTGATTGACCGCAACGCCGGGCCCGGGACGGAGGGGCAGCATCGGTGGCCAACGTCCCCCGCTGATCCCACGCGGGCTGCATCCGTCACCGTGATTGACGTCACGTCGCCGACGCCGCGAGAGAAGCATCCCGCGAAACCGGAGTCGCAACCAGCGCGCCAGGCCCCGCGTGCTAAAGAGGGCACGCAGCTAGTGCCTTTTGGGCAGTACACGTTCAGATGGCCCCGGATGGGATTCAATATTTCGAGGCAGAAGACTGTTGATGCTATCATTGATGGATTTGGGACTGTGTGGCGGGTTGTACGGAAAATGTACCACTGGCCTCTGGATCCTCCATGACATACTCTATGTTGATATGACGCTTATGACGATACGTATTTTTATGATCTTCAACCATGGTATTGGTTGTCTGCTCGATGACTTATTTTGTATGTTATGATGTTGAACTAAATAGCATATATTTTGATATGGAATACAGACACGTCGCAGCAAGAATTCAACTGCACAGGTTATCGTACAATTCAGGCAAACTCGCATGCACCCGTACACGACCGAAGGATTAAGGACGTCAACATTACTGCGCCCACGGAGAGCGGAGGAGATCGATATAGGAACGAGCTTCCTCGACATAGTTCAGCGGCTGGATCCGCGAGATGCCATACCGAACGCGCGTTTGATCCTGGTTTGAAATGAGATTTTAGACAGACCATCTCCACGGTAGGCGAAAAAGGACTTACGTTGAAAGTATCCTGCTTCGCACGGCACGCGTAATTATATGCGTTGCACTGTGCTTTTTGCATAATCGCATTGAAATGGCCCTCATCAGCCTCCTGAAAGATGGTCAATGACTAAAAGAGGCTGATGCAGTGGTAAACCGTACCCGAATGTTATGCAGCTCGTTGGCAGACATGCCAAAGATAGTGACGCCGACGTCATTGAAGCCCTGGAGCCAGGCCTGTCCGGAATAGTCGGCGACGGCCATGGAGATGATGTACCTGGCAATCGCTCAGCTTCGAGAACACAAAAATCAACGCATGGAAACCCTACCGGTACTCGGGGTGATCGTAGCTTTTATCGCACTTCTCGCATCTCCAACTATCGCCCTGCTGAACAACCTTCTTGTTGCATCCATCAGTGGGGCACGCGGGGTAGTAAAGGTTTTCAGGCTTGATGTGCATGATGGTAGCGCGGCACGAGAAGTACTCGGGCTTGTCGGACATGCCGAGCTGAGACTCCTTGACATCATTTAGAGTGCGCATTTCAGAACGATTAATGGTAGCGCTTGATCCGCTCATGCCGCCACCCGTAGAGTGGGAATGGAAAGAGGCCTTAGCGCCGGCATCATCGTACCAGCCCCGCAGTTGATGTGCCTCAGAAATGTCGGGGTTGATGGTCATAATACTAGACCCGAGGACGGAGAGGGAACGACCTGGAAAGGCGGAGTTAAAGAAAGTATGGATATGACCAGCATGGAACACCCACCCCCGAAGTCACCCACTTTGACGCCCTTGAAGGCGACGACGGGTTGGTCGAAGCCCTGGTATTGTTCGGCTTGCTTTCCCCACAAAGTGACGCGTACAGAGAAGCCAGACTGATCTACAATGGTGAGCTCACGCTTCGTAAGCTATAACGAAAGTAAAACATGTCAGTATATGTCACATGCAGTACTACATGTACCCGCACGTACCGTTCTGCTCGTCTTGGTCATGATCTCGCCAACGTCGCCAACCTCTTTAACGATACCAATTACATCTGACAGGCCCCGCATTCAGAATGCATCACTATTCATCTGAGATGGAACCTACCACAAATGGAATCCTTAGGCAAATCTTCTAGGCCTGACAAAGACACAAAACTGTATTTGACAGTGGGGACATTCTCGGTGTCGAGACACTAAGGCAGCACGTGGATTAGCGTGAAGCCAAGAAACAGAAATAAGCGAAAGTGATTACCTCCTCTATCTCGGTGTTGCGCTCAAGACTCAGTTCGTATTCATTGTTGACGGTGGTGAACTTCTTCTTTGCGAGGTTGACACGTGCTTTAGAGATATAGTATACATGGTCTTCCTGGAACTTGTCATATAGCGCGTCGACGACGGCATTGAAACCCGTGGCCTTGATCTCGCCGGTCTCATCCATAAGCGTGACGTCAAACAGCTTCCCTTCGCCGCGTTGGTTGGAATAGGTCCGGATATCAGACTTGCGCATAACGCGGGCCTTGATGACCCAGTTATTCTGGTACGGACTCAAGCCTTCGATCGGGAAAATGTTGCTTCGCGCATTACCGGACCGGCGCTGCTGAGGTGCTGCAGCTGGAGCCGCGGCGATAGGTGTAGGTGCAGTAGATGCAGAAGCTTGAGCTGCGGGAGCAGGAGTAGTTCGCGCCTCCTCCGGAGCAGCACTGCCATCCGCCGAGGGCGTCTTGTCGCCCGGGATCGGCTTGGGATCACCGATTTTCTCTGCATCCTTCTGGACAGTCTCGAGTCCAAGAATAACAACCAAGCTAGAACAATAAATGAGAAGACGCGTGAATATGTGCTGAATTAACACAAACCGTTTGCCTTGGATATAGTTGCACGACATCCGTTCGACCCGGATGATACTATTCTTGATGACAACACCCTCTTCTACGAGGTGGTTCAGCTGCGTCGCGAGCATAGACTGCAGGAAGAAGGCGCCATCCGAGACGATGAGGCGGTATCTCGACGTGTTGGACGAGGGCGAGGGGACCTGTCTAACCGACAAGATCTGAACAATGGGAGTGGAAGACCAAAGTTCCACGTCGTCCTTGTCATCAAACTGAAGACGATGGCAAATACCGTCGGTGAGCATTGTGAATAAGAGAGGGGAAGAGGTCGTGGTGGTCAAGAGGCGAGTGAGACAGGAGGCGCGGCGCGCGGCGCGTCTCTACTAAACCGCGTTTCTTACGTCAGCGAAAATCTCCGTGCCACCAACGCTCGCGCGCGAGATTGAGGCGACGCTCTTGCCGTAACCTTTCTCTACGGCTTCTGATTCCTTTCGACGACCTGATTTGCGAGTCTCAAGATCAACCTTGTTTACATTTCTAGAACTGGGTAGTATTTCTGCGTAGGTATGTCTGTAACTAATAATATTAGAGCTAAACGGGCGAGTAACGTTGACCCAGTCAAGGTTGTATCTGCTATAAGCGTCCTGGTAAAAGCAATATGGAAGGTCGAAGATAACGATATACCGGTATATCTATGCTACAGTCAGTCAATTCCTAGAAAGCATCGTGCGATTAGTTGCATCCCTCCCCGCCTTGAGCAGCACCGACAGCTCGTTCCCTCCCGTCCCCCTCACCGGCCCGCCTTTTCTCTTCGAGCCGCCGTCGTCCTCCTGTTCCGATGAAGACCCTGCTGGCTTGTCCGAATTCGACATGCTGACGATATAGAGGCAAGCGATCCGGATGTGGACATCTCGGAACTTTTTCAACGCCAGAACCGCCCCATCGAACGGCTCGCGCATCAAGGTCGTGTCCTTGGCTAAATCCCTGACCGAGGTTGGAACCGAGGAAAGATCGACGAGGAATTGCCTATGCTTTCCCGGCATGTACTGTCTCATCCGCTCCATGAAGCCCTTGTCGGCCTTTTTGTTGCTCTCCGACGGCGCTGGGGAGCGCTTCTGCTGTAGCTTGTGGTCGACGTTCAAGAAGACGTCCAAGGCGTGCATCACGGTGCTCTGCCCCGCTGACGGCCCGCTGAGCAAGAGATTCTCGGAGTCTGGGACCTCGTCATAGATCCACCCCGGTGCGTCGGGCCCCTTCGAGCTGCTGCCGTTGTACCAAGGCCTGACCTGCCAATAGAAGGTATAGGGGTCCACCGTCTCCCTCACGGAATGCATGATCTCCGTCAGATCCTGGATGACAGCGGCAAGTCGCATGAGATCCTTCGCCGTCCTCGAAGCAGAAGCGAAGGCGGTGACATCCAGCAGATTGACATAGCTATCGATGATGCGAAGGAACTCGATTCCACGGATCTCCGCTTTGGCCGACGTCACGTAGAAGTTGTGTTCTGTATCCGTCCCGGAGAACGTATGCATGAAGCGCACGTTATTGGCCGACAAAGGGAGGTCCGGATCAATGGGGGCCCAGTTCCACAAGACAGTATCCGCAAAGGTGAGGACCGGAGCTATGTCTAGAATGCGGGAAATTTTGACGATGGGGATAGCCAGGCATGCCGGAACGTGTATTGGTTCGCAAGCGTCGGTCGGCGGTTGGGAGTGGACAAAGAAATTGATGAGGAACGCTAAGACCATATGTGCCCGCTTCAGCAAGCGGTCGTCGGCCTCGAGGGGGGTGGTNTCCAGGACAGGCCACTACAGCATCCGTCAGTCTTCAGCTATAATTAAACGGTTATGAAACTACTCACCGACCGGATACCTGCTCTCCAGATCTCGCCATTGACGCGTTTTGCTTTGGCCTCGTCGCGATCGTCATCGCCGAGACTGAGATCTCTCTTCGCGTCCTCCAACGCCCGCTCCCAGAACTCGAACTGGCCGGTGAGACGGGGGAGAGATTGCGAGGGGAAGAAGCCAGTGGCCCCGTCNATNTCGTACTCCTCCATGTCGAGCATCTTTTTGGGCTTGATGGCGGTATGGGCAAAGACGGTGTTGTTCAGGGCGTCCATGAAGAGCCGCAGCAGAGATATAGGCGACGGGAGGTGGGTTGCGTAGTCCATTGGAGTGACTCGGTGCGGTGAGTTGGATGAGACCCTGAGGAAAACCCTGCCTCTTTATACCCATTGACTTGGCGGCACGCTCACAGGGTTCCTTCAAGTGAGATACTTCGCAGTGGTTTGAGCAAGGAGTAATCACTGCAATTGGCCGCCTCGCGGAGAGTTCCTCGCATCATCGCGAATCAATGCAACAAGACGTCGCATGGATGCTTGTCGACCATTTTTCGACGCTACCGCCATGCATTCGGCCCCTTGATGGTGCCCACCGACTACAATCGTCAGTAGATGGGAAAGTACGAAAATATCCACGCTCCAGGAGCTTAGCCTTCTACGATCACCGTAACTCGTGGCATGTGTAGCGTCCGTAAGAGCGCCGTAGCATACCTCGGAAACTTGCGCGTCCATCCGTCTCGACTTCCGCTGGCTTTGACACGGCTATACACCAAGTGGACAGGTTGTTTCAGCTCCCGCACACGACTCGGGGCCCTAGGCTTGCACATCCGCGGCGTGGTGTCATGCAGATTGCCCTGAGGGACATCTGCAATTGAGTGCTAAGCGTGGCCCTACCTCAGCTCCAGACGATTCCACCCGAGCGGACTAGCAATTGCCGTCTCATCGCCAGATCAACCAAGGGCACGTCGTCGAGAAGTGCAGTACGCGTCTCGATCAACAACACCCGCTCGCCGGATCGCCTCACCTGGATCTAAAGTCCGATTTGGGTTGCGGAGCCACTCGAGTACAGGTTCGCCGGACCAAGCGTGATGGTCGCCGATTCTCTCCTCTTTGTTCCAATCAACAACCAGTTTATCTAATCAGTGCAAGGGGATGCCGTCGGACCACAGTCACACGCTGTGCCTCGATACTCACCTATTAGCTCCCGCGCCTGGGCGCTCGCCCATGCCGCACTGGTGATGAGACGCACTCAATTGCAGGGCCGGTCGGCAGGGGTCGGTCCGTCCGTGTGCGTCAGGTTCTGCACTACGGAAGGTGCACACCCGAAGTGCCGATCTAGTCCTGGGCGCAGGTGAGTTGGCAGCGGGGCAATCGCTGGGCAATCCTAACAGCACCAGCATTTACGCGTCTTCCAGGTAGCGATCGTGACATCCAGGCCCGCCTCCGCTCCGATTCTCCGCCAAGGACCCATGCGCGCATGCCGACAGTATGTTCTGATCGACGTGCAGTGCATCCCAGCTTGGAGACATGGCCTCTGTGGACTCGGAGGCTCGCAGTTCGACTTCATGTCCACCTGGGGCTATCAATGGCCAGGGAGTTTTCCGTGCCGACGGCCCTCGTCCCATCCGTAATAGCCGAGGCGATGTCGCCAAAGCAATATGGTGCTAGGGACACATCCGCGCAGTGCGACCGTGTGTAGGTGCCTGTGTGGGCCTATAATATTGTGCTTGGATTTTTTGTCATGCGCATGTTTTCCCTTATGCGACCGCACCGACCGATCATAGTGAACGTCGGCCTCAATCGCAGCCCGCTGCTCTCTGGGTGGCATCAGTGTTGCAGAGTGGAACGCGGGTGTGCGCTAAGTGCTCCTGTAACCTCGCATCGTATCAAAGACTATGACGAATGCACCCGAAGACAGTGTGCGAAATACCCATGGCGATCTCCGAATCATGCATCATCTGCTACGTTAAGGACATTGCATCATCCCGTGGAACGGACACGCGAAGGTCCCATGGAAGGCTACCTCGGAGTCGACTGGAATAATTAATCTTGCGATGCTCGGATGTGCGCGAATGACAGCTTGACTCTTGCACAGTAGCAAAGGTCTGCGCTGGTGCTGCTTTCAGGGTGTCCTAGCATTCTTGAGTTGATTGACAACTGGTCCTAGGACGGCCTGATCTCTTCCTACGAACTCCGATCATAGACTCAACCAAGCATCGCATGCTGCTGCGAGTGCAGGGTATACGGCAAGCGGTATCCTGGACTCGACACGGAGATTTGTGAGCGCCTGAGGCTGAGGGGGCTTCTTTTCAGGTGACTCCGGGAGAGAAATTGGATTGCACGGAACTGGATTAGTAGAATGTAACCGGTGTGACCCAGATGGCACAGGGGTAGGCTCAGTACGCATATGCCGCGCTGTCCTGTCGTACATGTGTAGTTCTATCAATGTTTCCAACGGAGATACTGTGCCTCTTCGCCCTTCCCCTCCGCCACGCAGCGGCGCGCCAGTACCTCGCGGACCTTCGCAGAAACACCGTGTTTTCCCCGGCGCAAGCCCTCGAACTTGGCGACGACTTCTTCCGCAGTTAGTGCCTCCCCGTCGCTCGTCGGGTGCTCTCCCTTGACGACCTTACCGATCTCCTCTTCCGTCGGCAGCGCAAAGCGGGTGAAATGCGACGGAATGGCGTGCTCCTCCTGAAGCTCTTCAGGAAGCACGAGCGAGGTTTGCGGGGCATTTTTGAAGAACTTGGCCTCGATCTCCTCAGCATTGACCTCTGAAAGAGTCGCAGGCGACCACGCCGGTCGTTCGTCCCGAATCTTCTTGACGATCACTGTCGTCACGCCGGTCTGGAAATCGGGCGTGGCACCCGACTAAATCCAAAGGTACATGCACCTCGGGTCAAACAGGAGATGACGAAATCATGACAGAGGAACGTACGCAGAAAGCAGCCGCAATGCTGGCCTCCATCTTGAGTACGTCGAGCAAGTTCATTGTCTTGGCCTTGCGAATGGCAAGAAGCGCAACTCTCAGGCTGGTTGGGCTGACTTTGTTCAAGGATGCGAGTGTGTTCTTGGCCCACGGAATGACATCAGCGTTGCTTCCTGCCGCAAGGTCCTCTAGTGCCTTGATGATCCCCTCGACCGAATTATGGGAGAATGCTGAGTCGAGAGCAACACGAATAGCTCCCATGAGCGGCGCCACCGGGTCCGCAGGCTCGCGCTCGAAGTAGAGTTCTTCGATAACGCTATCAATTTGCGCCAATGTAGGATCTTCGAGCGCAGCTAAGCGTTCCAGAAGAATCGGAACCCGGTGCGAAGAGATGAAATGTGTCGCGAAGCCATGCTCGCTACGAAAGGAACACACGAGGTAAATGATCGGCAGGAACCAGGAAATGCGAGGTCATGGACATACAAGGTCGCACGTCCGGACAGCGGCTCTCCTGTCAAGGCCAAGTACGTGCCAATTTCGCCATCGAGGCGGGAGAGGAAATATGATGCTCCCACATCGGGGAAGTAACCGATCTTCGTCTCAGGCATGGAGAGAGCGGTTTTCTCCGTGGCTACGCGAAAGAGCGCTGGAGCAGCGAGACCGGCCCCGCCACCAACTGGACGCAATGGGTGAGCAGATGGAAAAGCAGCAAAAGGGTGATGGAAACGGACACGTTAGACCGTCCATAACCGCGACGTACGGCTTGCGCAGGCATGCGAGGGTATAATCGACTCCAAATCTAGCCGGGTGTAATGAGATTAATTAACGAGTTTGATTGACGAGGAGGGAAACTCACTCCAGCCTGAAATAATCGATGGCTTCCTGACGAGTTTCCTCGCTCGTAGCCTTCAACACGACATCTGTCACGAATATTGTTCGATGAAAAGTGACTGACGAAGGCATAGTTCACAAACCAGCAACATCTCCTCCAGCACAGAATGCCCTGCCTTTGCCAGAGCCCACAATGACGCCCGCCAAGTCTGACTTGTTCCAATGCTTGAAACAGAGCAGCACGTGAGTCCGACCGAGCACTGACGCAAAGCTGTCGACACGTACCTCGACCTTCTTTCCAATGCTTTCGAGCATTCCACCATCGAGCGCATTCATCTTCTTATCTCGGTTGAGAATGAACCGTCGCAAGGAGAGGTTCTCCTCAAAGAGAACCTTCGGCTAAAGAAGAGCAAATTAGGCATGCTGTCACGAAAGCAGCAACAGACATACCTCCTCAGGCGGCGGCGGCGGCGGGGTAGCAGAGGCCATATGTCTGGCAATTGCACCAACCCTGCTGGCGGCGTGCATTGGGAGTCTTGCCCTTGATAGCATCATCAGGCGATACGAGCGGCCTTTGGGAGTTACAGGTTGGAGACGCGCGGATGTCCGGACGACCGCACGCGCCACGTGCCCACTCCGTCACCTCTGTGATTTTCCCTGAGGTTAAGGTCAAGATGTCCTCGCCTCTCCCCTCGGTCGGCACTAGGCTCTGTCTCCATAAACATCTTGCCACCATCAGGTATGTTGGCGAGGTCGATGGGACCAAGGGCACCTGGCTAGGCGTTGAATGGGACGACCCTTCGCGTGGAAAACACGACGGCATCAAGGACGGAAAGCAGTACTTCTCTTGCCTGTAAGCTGGTTTCCACCCTGAGGATTACATGGCTGCAACGAATCTACGTGTTTCGCTACTTTAGTGTGCCGAATGCAGGATCATTTATTCGACCCGTGCCAGCCATCGACTACGGCCGATCCTTCCTTCAGGCGCTCACGGAGAAGTACATAGAGGCCTTTCATGGTGCTGAGAAGCCCGAGGTCGTCGTGCTGGGTTCCTCAAACGGTGCCATCCAAGTCGAGGCAGTGGATTTGGACAAGATCCGCCAGAAATTTGCAAAAGTCGAGCGGCTCCGTGAAATCAGCCTAGATAAAGAAAATGTCTCCAGTGCAGACCCAGAAGGCCTGATTCGAACAAAGTGCCCCAGTAACCATCCCAGTACCCCTAGTCGATGCGGAGCCCGAGAAGCTGATAAACACGCTACAGATGCCAAAGGTGTCGACCTTTCGTACAGTCTCATACCCAGTTGGGACGTGATCGCGCTCATTGCAAGAGAATTGCCGCTTCTTGAACGCCTTGCACTGAAGTACGGCCTGCATACACCCACTGTCTTTCTCTGACTAAATTTTGCAGCAACGATCGCTTACAAGCATTCTCGTCGGCTTTCTTGGCCACAAATGCCTTTCAAGGACTGACGGAGTTGGAGCTTAATGCCACTCTGATGACATGGCAAGAGATGCTGGATGTCGTCACACTGATGCCCATCCTGAAGCAAGTGGAGATGGGCTACAACCGCCTCACGAAGTTGCTACCAGCAAGATACCCCGACCCGTTCGACTCTGGCATAGAGGTCGTAAATTTGGATGGGAACCAGCTGTCGGACTGGACTGATGTTTGCCGGGCACTGGCTCCATTCACTCGGTACTCCTCTCACAGTGACTCGACTGTTGATTCTACGGCATTTCATTTACATCTGATTCTGCAGACTCAATCGCCTCATTCTATCCACAAATCCTTTGTCAACCATCCCTACCCGGGACGGCAGCTCGAACACAGATGTGCAACCACTGCCACAGGTCAAACACCTGGCCCTCCTTTCCGCGGGGATATCTACTTGGGAATCTGTAGATGCCCTCAACAGCTGGCTCCCTGGACTTGAGAGTTTGAGCCTGAGCGGGACACCGCTTGTCGAAGGCAAGTCGTTGAATTTCCGGAACGGCACCCACCCTCGGTAGCGAGCATGTGGCTACGATTGCCTATTATAAACTTCAGTTGCTCACCTTCAATTTGCGTAGATGTCCAAACTGGACGTACATGGCGACAATTTGTCATCGCACGGGTCCCGTCTCTCCGTGTTCTCGACAGTACACCCGTAAGTCTTCTCACCCACCACACAGTGCGAACGAACCATCTGTGTCTCCTGCACCCCCTATTCCCTGGATCATTTATCACTGAATGCTGTCCGCTCCCTTCTCACCGCCATTGATGTCTGCCCACAGATCAGTCCTCATCAACGTACCGACGCAGAGCTGTTCTACCTCTCTTCCGTCGCCCGCGAGCCCTTCAAGACTGAAACAGCCCGTCGCTTGAGTCACCCGCGATGGGAAGCATTATGCGGACGTGAGTTCTCGGACAGCTTCGCGTTATTCGTCATGCCATGCCACGAACACAACTGATGATCATGATCTTTTCTGCCCTTTGCTCTCTGCTTGATGCATCTGCGTCCACATCCACGTCCATATCCACGTCCCTCCGATCCCGGGATGAATTCCTATTGCCGCATCGTGATGCCTATTCCGCCTCTATGAAACTCCCGCCATCGCGGTTGCGTGCCCTGATTCTTCCACGGCCCTCCCGACAACGCGCTGTGTTCACTCTCACACCAGTGTATGGCGCACCCACCACAGCCCTCGCCACCCGTCCCAAGGAAGATACCCTCAACAGCCGGCTCATCCGTGCGTTCTCACCATAAGAAATCAGCCCTGTAACTAATGATCCCTCTCAGGAATCAAAGCCACGCTCTCCAACCCCGATACCCAAGCATCAGTTTCCACCGGCACCGACACACCAGCACCGACACCAACCGACGTGCGCATCCTCCCCACGACGCCCCTACGCATGCTCCGCCTCAAGCTGCTCAAGACATTCAAGAGCCCCCGCGGCGCGTCCGCCCAAGTCTCTGTCCGGATGGCCGATGGCTCTCTCGCTCCTCTCGGAGACCCCGATGGCGGCGAGGAAGGGAAGGAAATCAGCTGGTGGCTAGAGGATGGCGCCGAAATCGATGTACGCGTGCGCACACAGTAGCAAATAGCAAGCAAGCATTGCCACTCGCATTTCGTTCTCGCAAACCCGACTGCTGACATGTCGGCCAAGCCTCATGATCTGATGCCGGCCTCCGCACGCATTGTATGGTGGGATTATTCCACATCACCCCCTGCAACTGAGTTGCACGTCGCGCCCGTGGGCTCGCGGGCACATCCACCTCGCCCGCGGCGCAGCACATATTGCACATCGAAGCCCATGTCAAGATTAATGATGCGCCATCGGGATCCGGCGACACGTATCATTGCGCGAAGCAAGGTACAGATTGCGACCACCGTACACCTATCAAGCTTCCGTGCTTCTCTTGCTTCTGGATCTTCCTGAGCGGCATCTGAGGTCTGACGCTGACTAGGAGTGACGTGCCTCAGGCTCAATGCCCACGGCCCACAGCACCCAGGACAATGTACACGGCGCTCCGCACCATGCCAAAAGCCTAACGCCCACCGGCGCCCATCGTCCAAAGCCCACTAATGCTTGCGCCAAAGGCAATAAACGCTGGGCCCAGGCACGCGCCCGTGCCCACACACGATATCCGTGTACACACAAGTGTTATACATTTAGTATTGGCAGGAACTGCGTGCGACAGATGCACGTCTGACACCCGCACTGGGCAGTGAATATCGGCCGCAGCGGCGCAGCAGAACCCAACAACCCACTGGCCAGACATCGCGACGCCTCTGCCTCTGGCACTGACACTAGCGCCGACAGATCCCGCCCGCCGCTGTCACTGTCGCTGTCACCGTCAATGAATCAGACCTTCGAATCACTGACCGCTGACCGTATCACGCTTCTGACACGCGTGCGCCATTGCAGTATACGTAGTCGCACCGCGCGGACAGCCCAGAGGGGGCCGATGATGGGTGGCAAACACACTCAGCCTCCATTCCAAGCCAGCGCTGCTTCCAGAACGTAGGACGAATCCGTTGTTGATTGCATGTATGGGCTCGTTGGCGACAGTTTAACCACGACATTCTAGTTGAAACGCTTATACGGTGCACTGTATAGTAGTACTTCGAATCCGAGGAACTGAGGAAGACCCGACGCGAAGGCTCCGCGACGTTTGTGCTCCGCTTGGATTCGAAACGTACAACGCTACAGTCGAACGGTAGTGCATTGCAACGCATGTGGTGTTACAAACTTTGAGAAGACGACAGCCGTGACCACGGAAAGCAACAGTGAAAGAATATTGACTGAGGCCTGAGCGTGCCAGTAGCGTAACCCACCGAAGACAAGCTTGCGGGAAGTTAGACTTGAAGCCTGAGAACCGCAATTATGCGCGCTCCACTGTGGATCACTACAAATATTCCGACCTGAAAATCTGTCAGAATGCATCGAACAGGGAATTATGTGCGAACCGCTATCGGACAGGTCCCGCTGTCTAATACACATCCACATGGCTGTAGCCGCGAAGCAAGCAGCCACGCGGCCTCATCTCGCAATTACTAGATGACGCGTTCGTAGAGGTAATATTGTAGGTCCAGTACCGGCCAGAGTTGGAACGATGAGAGCACACCAATGCCCGCATACATTTCAAATATCCCGTGACAGAGTTGCCGCGAAGGACTGTTTGTCAACATTTATTGCGTGCAAGCAAGCGGCTATGTACATGGAACCGGGAGCAGGACAAACCCCTGCCTGAAAGAGCGCACACAATGGGGAATTGATCTTGAGAATTCACTGAAACCTGCAGCATCCATAAGACGATCCAAGATGCCGGACAAGGTGGGCCAAAAGTAATGATAACATGTCCAGGAATCGCCGACGACCTGTGGCTAGAACCTCGAGGATGTTGCCATGCCATATACGAGGGTTCGTCAAACCACCACACTGGCCAAACAGGTATTGAGGCCAGATCCCAAGAAGAAGGCAGTACGGCATCCATCATATCATTAGACCAATAAGGCAGGTTTTGCCCTGGACACCATGATAGGGAACTTCGGGGACCTTGCACCACCACTGCCTTCGCGTTCCATATCTGCCTGAAGGAAAACCAAGGAACGACCTGTTTTCGATCCTATGGGGCCAAATGCGCGTCCACCGGCAGACCGAGCATTTGAGAAAAAGGTCCTACCACCATGGCGGTCATGCGAAAGGGATACACCGTCCTCGTAGGTGGTCCAAAACATGACTTGTTCGACGCCTGGTTTCCGACGGCCATCTCACACGGATAGCTTGATGGGGTGTTGCTGCTTAATGCCTGCGCCCAGCGGCCGGAATCCATTCGAGCCACCAATACGAGGAATGGAACCGGCGGGGACACCATTCGACAATCATAGTACAGAGGTCCATGCTCGCATAAACGCCAACGCCAATGCCAAAAAATCCGGTAGGATCGAAGGGAGCAGGGACACAGATAAAGCATGGGGTGAAAGCAAGAAACCGATCCGCGGCCTGGAACAGATACCGTTGGTCCGTCCCAATCGTTTGGCACCGTAGCTTGGGTCCAAGTCTTCGTGACCCATCCTTTTTCAGCGCCATCCACCATCTCCATTCGCGTGCCTGGGGGGTGCCCTGTCATCGAACCGGTCGTCTTTTTCGTCGCGGCGTTTTTCATCCCTGCGACGGTCATAATAAGGATCAGGGCCTCTCCGGTCATCATAGTCTCTTCCCCGATAATCGTACCCTGCAGGTCTCTTCTCATCATAATCCCTCCGGGGAGGGGGCGACCTGGGGCGACGATCATCATATTCTGCGCGGCGGGCAGGGGATCGGGACCGTTCACGGCGATACGAGGCTCGGTCATCGCGAGACCTGTCGTAACGGTCGTCCCGGTATCTGTCGTCTCTGTGATGGTTATCGCGATACCGGTCACGGTCATCCCGACGGTAGTTGTCGGGTCCACGCTAAAGCGGAGTTAGACATAGTTGGAAGTCGATTGCAGGTACACTCACATCCTCCTGCATTGCAACGCGGACTGCTTGGCCTCGGAGGTCCTTGCCATCCAACTCTTTAACGGCGCGTTCAGCATCGTCACGAGCAAGGTACTCAAGAATTCTGGTTCATACGTTGATAAGTACAAGACAGTCATAAAAAGGCAGTGGACTCACCCTTGGCCAACGTTGTCACGGTCGATGTCTGCAAAGGAGACGCTGCCGGCTTCACGACCGAAGTCCTTGAGATCCTATTGAACCGCACGGAGGACCAGAGTATCAGCACGATCCTGGGAGGCAACGACCACAACGGCAAAGACAAATGGGCCGAGCTGCGAAACCGAAAACCAGGAGAACCCTGCAGAACTCCGCCAGAGTAGCCAGGGAACCGATGACCAGCGACGACCAGAGGTGTGCCCCGAATTCATACGACCGCATATATGAGGGTATGGCGCCGTACCTGCCAGCTGGTATCCCTGGAAATTCCAGAAACAATGATGCGAATGCCAGGAGGACGCCTAGAGCGGGGTGCACTGGGAGAATATTAGCAGGGGACGTGAGACTGTGTAAATCAATGAGTATACCCATAACGGTCGTCGTAGGGTTCGCGGCGGGGGCGGGATTCTTTGGCGAATTCGACAACAATGCTATCCGTGGCGTTAGTTACAAGTCATATGAAGACGGTGGTGCGCGTACTTGGAGCCCATGAAGTTCTTGCCGTTGAAGTGTTGCATGGCATCCTCAGCGTCCCTGGAACTCTCGAACTCCACAAAGCCGAAACCGGTCATGACCCTGCAGTCGACGATTTTGCCATATCCGTCGAAAAACTTAGAGACATCATCGGTCCTGGTGTCCGGAGGGAGCTCTGCGATATAGCGTCAGACCCAGGTGTACAATATTGAAACAGAACACGTACTTCCGAGATAGAGACGGCGGGACATCGTATATGTGAGTGGTAGGAGGGAGGGTGTGAAGAAGAGAGCCTCGAATCGTGCGGTGGCGCGACTCCATCTTTGAGAGGAGTTCGGCGGAATCGGCTGAGTTCCAAATCCGCGTGCACGGACCACTCCTGCCTCCGAGTCCGCAATATTCGTAAATAATTCCGATATATATTTTAGGCAGCAGACACGACGGGATATATTTCATGGACATGTAGAATTAGAAACTGGAGAGACCGAGACCAGATGTATAGTAGAGTACACAGAGCAATAAGGTTGCGCTTAGCCCATGTCCGAGGCCGTTTTATGACTTCGTCAAAACATCATCGAGAAGCAACGCCACACCGGGACAACCAAAAGAAATAGAACAACAGCTGTACGCTGATGTTTAGTGCTGCGACCAGTCAATGCTGTTGATGTCGATGCCCTCCTGCACCATCTCCCACAACGGGCTCATATCCCGCAGCTTTTGGACGGTGGCAATGATCTTCTCAACAACAAAGTCAACCTCGGCCTCCGTCGTGAAACGACCAAGACCGAAACGCAACGACGAATGTGCCATGTCCTCAGCGGCACCTGGGAGCAGCATCAGCATCACGAACAAATAAACGAAGAAAAGGCTGCACTAACCAAGGGCGCGAAGGACATAAGATGGCTCCAATGATGCGGACGTGCATGCACTGCCGGAAGAAAGGGCAATATCCTGAAAAAAGGTATGAGGACTATACGAAATTTATGGCTGAGATGGACGTACCTTGAGAGCCATCAACAGACTCTCACCCTCCACATACGAGAAGCTCAAGTTGACACAACCAGGGTACCCGTTCGGGTCCCCATTGCGAACGACGTATTCGACACTGGCATTGATCTTGTTAATCAAGCGCTCTGAGAGCTCCTTGATGCGAGCGTGATCCCTCTGAAAAAGTAAAAGTCAGTAAGAATCGCATATTAAGTCAAATGGTAGTAGTCAAATGATGGCAGAATCAAAACGCTCAGTACCCCTGCACAAATATCATCGCTAGGCTGACTGTGCACATCGCAAGGGTGCGACTCCAAGCGAGTGTAGGAAGTCACCCAACTCTCCAAATGGAGTGTGCGTGTAACATCACCGCGTCCGGGGAAATCGGGCTTACCGTCATCTCCACCTTCGCCAACCTCGCCGCCTCGCCCATACCAACAGCTAGAGCCGCAGGCAATGTCCCACTCCGCAAACCTCTCTCTTGCCCACCTCCGCTCAGAAGAGGCTCCAAGCGCACCCGCGGTCTCCGCCTCACGTAGGCTGCACCAATACCCTTCGGCCCGTAGATCTTGTGTCCAGAGATGCTCATAAGGTCGACATTCATCTCATTCACGTCTAATGGTATCTTGCCGACCGCCTGCGCGGCATCGGTGTGGAAGTATACGCCACGATGCTTGCGTGCAATCGCACCAATCTCCGACACGGGCTGAATGACACCAGTTTCGTTGTTGACGGTCATGATGGAAATGAGGGACGTATCCGGGCGGATAGCCTGCTCGAGTTCTTCGAGCGAAATGACACCATTGCGCTGGACAGGCAGATATGTCACGTCGAAGCCCTCCTCTTGCATCTTCCTACAAGAGTCCAGCACACACTTGTGCTCCTGCGAAGCGAATGAGCTCAGTTTGACTGCAATCAGACCGTAGAACATACTGTCTGGGTTGTGATGATGTGCTTTTTCTTGTCCTTATGGAAGCGGGCAACGCCTTTGATGGCCATGTTGTTGGTCTCAGTCGCTCCAGAAGTGAAGATAATGTCCTTCGGGTCTGCTCCAATCAAGTCTGCAATATGCTGCCGCAGAGCAAAATTAGATATCAGTACTTGCCACATGAGATGAGGTAGCGCGACATACCTTCCTTGCATCCTCAACGGCCTTCTCAGCCTCCCAACCGTAGGCATGTGTCCGGCTATGAGGATTGCCGTATTGGTCCGTCAGGTAAGGAAGCATAGCGTCGAGCACTCGAGGATCGACGGGTGTGGTAGCCTATCGTGTCGTCAGGAACATGCTTATGAGTGGGAAAAAATCGCACGCACCTGCATATCGAGGTAGATGGGCCGTGCTTTGTCCTTCAAGCTGTCCTCCCTGCGGGGAAGTTCGAACTTAAAACCAAGCATGTCTATACAGTCGCCTTGAGTGCCCATACACTCCAAAAGAGCTTGACAACAACTACTTACCAGAACGCGGGGTAAAATGCCCCTCATCTTGGTATGTCGACGGCAGGTCGACAACGCTCGCCCGGTCGGCCCCGGAGGGCTGGACATACGACCTACGAGCCTCGACAACAGAGGCGGATGCTTGGGGTTTCTTCAAAGCGCCACGTCGGACAGCGTTGCGGGCGACCCTTGAGAACATCGTGGTCGGGAGCAGAAGTTATCTGATAGCTTCAAGTCGCCGCTCAGCAGCGTCTATGGCTTATACTGCGCCGGAGGGTGTGGAAACCATGACAAACGTTCCTGCCGCTTTCGGCCGACCCGCACCATCTTGCCCACGTGCCCTCGGGCGACGGTCTCGTGATCTGACGCGTGGCCATAACGTGGTCATGAACCTTCAGCATGAATGAGTAAACATCATAGCGGGCGGCATTGCATGCAATGAGGAAGCATCTAGAGGAAC
This sequence comes from Dentipellis fragilis, assembly GCA_004679275.1. Taxonomy (NCBI): domain Eukaryota; kingdom Fungi; phylum Basidiomycota; class Agaricomycetes; order Russulales; family Hericiaceae; genus Dentipellis; species Dentipellis fragilis. The sequence continues at coordinate 39,499 of SEOQ01000033.1, forward strand.
TGATATCTTTGAAACTTATGCATGCATCTTAGTGGTCGACTGCATGGTGACAGCGTCGGAATTACTCGGAAACGAATATAATGCCCCAGGCAGCCTACCCAAACCCTCCCCGTACTACTAGCTTGTGCAGAGCACGACGGAATTTTGTCGAACACGAATTTGAAAAGAGCAAGCCCTGATAGATACAATCCAGCAAGGTCATGTCTAAGCCAATCACTTGTCAATGGCATGAAGACATCTCACTTGCTTTTCCTCCCTACTCAACTCTTTCATTCAAACCTTCCCGCACAGTCGGGGAGCACCATCTTCATTCAACGATCCGTATATTCAATTGCTTTCCGAGATGAGTACACCGTGTGCATATAATGCAATCATAAATACACTTTTTCCCCACATTCCCCAATCCCGAGTCCTTTTGAACTCACGAGACAATCTAGAGGGGCGGGTTGGCAGCGCTGACGAGCGTCTGGAAGTAAGTCTGGAACCAGGTGCCGGCCTCGGGCGCGGGCTGGGTAGCATCAGACTGCAAGCATCACATCGTCTCAGCACGCAAATCGCACACCAAGCACAAACGAGCCACGTACCTGAGAGCAGGTGCTGTCGAAGCGGGGCGACGAGCTGTTGCTGGTGCCGTCGGACTCGCCNCCGGGCTTGACCCAGACGATGGAGTCGATGAGCGAGGAGCCGGTGTTGGTCGTGGGGCGGGTGCCGAAGCCTGCGCCCTTGATGTTGCACCAGTCACCCCACTGCTGGCGGAGGTTCTGCTGTCCGGCACGGCCCTGGTCGACGATGAAGTGCGCGGGGAAGCCCTGGGACTGGAGCTCGGGGCCAAGAGCCTATTCGCGTTCGCGTCAACAGCGATCCTCATGCAGAGAGGATGGAGAGCAANGCACTCACGTTGATGTAATGGATCTCGTCGTAGTTGGGGTTGCCCTGGGTGATGGGGTCGGGCGACGCAGCGCTCAGGGCGTTGTAGTTAGCGACGTTTGGTGGCGAGGCCGCGGACCTGCGCGGGCGAGCCGGCGTTCTTGTAGACCGAAGCGAAGAGCTGCGCGGCGGGGCTAAGGTTGGCGGGCCAGCCGAGCCAGCCAGCATGGCCGGCGTCAAGGTACATGATCACGCCGACAGACGCGAGCTGCTTGAGGGCGTAGTTGACGCAAGCCTTCACCCAAGAGTCAGTGCCACCAATCTCACAAATTGAATGATGAGGAAACTTACAAGGTAGGTCGTCTGGGCGTTGGCGCACTTCTGGACGTTCAAGTTCGTGACCAAGTTGGCAAGGGAGTCAGGCTCAATGACAGCAACAACGCGGACATCAGGGTACTCTGTTCAGGACAAAATGAGAGGGGCACAGTGAAACAGCCGCGCAGACAACTCACGCTTGACCTGGGCGACGATCTGGTCGATGTAGTTCTCGTAGTTGGCCTGGCCGTTGTCCGCAATCGAGAACTCGCCGTTGGAGGCCTTGGCGGCGCAGTCACGGTCGGGCAGGTCGTAGACGACAATCTGCACAATCTGGGGCGTGCCGGTGGACTTGCCGATGGCGCTGGCATTGGCGAGGTAGGTGCCGAGGGTGGGGACCTTCGCGACCTGGTCGAACCAGGTGAAGTTGGGGATCTTGGCCACGCTGGAAGCCTTGGCGGCCAGCGAGGAGTCGGTGATGGATGCAACGGCAGCCTCAACCTCGGCATTGTAGAATGGCGAGAGGAAGAGTCCGTAGCCGGTGAAGGGGTTACCGGCGCTCGGGGGCGAAGACGATGTACCACTTGGAGCGGAGCTCGTGGAGGAGCCACTCGGGGTCGAAACCGGGGTCGACGAAGAGACCGGGGGAGGGGTGTTAGAGCCCGGCCTGAGGCAATGTCAACTTCGACCAAATGTGTGACGATAAACTTGAACATACAGGCACTGCGAGTAGTACGGGTTGCTGACGACACAAGTGGATCCTGACGCACAGGTCGTAGGTCCAGCTAAGGCGTATAATGTCAATAATATTGCCAGTGTGAAAAAGAGAAGTGCGTACTCCATCCTTGACCACCGCACTGTCCGTAGATAGGGGACTGCGCCTGAACGGCAGAGATGAGCGTCACGAAGGACGCGAGAGCGGCGAACTTGAACATTTTGAAGCTTCGCAAGAGAGCGACTGTTCAGACCTATCGATCCTCGGCTGTTCTCCCACTTCTTATATACCCCCGAGCGTCGCGCATGCACCCAGCCCTTCGAGGTCAAAAACAGGAGAAATGCATGCTCGCAAAAGGCAATAGACAGCACGAATAATGCCGGCGTTGACCCGAGGTACTGGGCGGAGTGACCTCGGGAGCAGAGCGCAGGCCAGCGCGGACGTGGCAGCATGTAAAGCTGGTTGGCGGTGGCGGTCATGAGACGCAGGAGTTCATCCGACGTCGAGGATAATGTGCGGGGCTGCGGGGCCTTCTGGCTTGATCCTGGACGGTAATAGCTCGGTAATAGCGGCCGCGACACCCAGGACATATTGAGGTGTACGTATACTTGCTATTGACAACATTCTCCGCACCTTCGTGTGACAACCCTTCTTCGGAACCGATCATGAGGTTGCGGATCCTCGGCCGTGATGTCGAGCTGCTGATGAACCGACTTCTGTCTGGAAATTGAGGCGGGCCAAGAGATTTCGTCTTTGACAACGGCATGAACTCGCTCTCATTGCGGGCTGCGACCAACAATTCCACCATTGCGTCCAAGTACCGATAAGATTCCAGTCCCTGGGAGTGGGCAATGTTCGGCAGAGTTTGACTGGTATGAGGGGGATGCCATGGATGCATGAGTAGACCAAGTGCCCATCGGAAGCACCGACTCGGACTTCGGATACTTCTGATGCAGGCCCCGTGCTCTCGGTAGCAATTGACCATGTTTTATGAAAATAGGGTATCTCACCAGCGTGATGCCTGACCAACAGCCAGCGACAGAACATGTGAGCACGTGGGCAAGTATCTGCAGCACTGGCGTCTAGTTAAGTGTCCCTCGCGTCCTGTAAAGTCGCGAATACGTACACGACGAACGGCACATGAGCGTCGACAACAAACGAGCAGAAGGACGTTCCAACTTTTTGGGTCATGATGCCATGTTGCTTGAAGAATAAAGGTAAAATTTCTCATACATGACGTCTCCGAGCATTTCAAAATATAAGGAAATGAAGGCACGTTGAGGTCTGATGGTAGATCTGTTGGGATCGCTCTGCGAAAGAGCTTGCGTACTCCTGACACATGTGTGTCGCAAGTTTTTACTTAGACAGCCAGGTACTGTTCGCATGGTACGATGACCATTGAAGATCCTTTGTCAAGCGGCCCTCCGGTCGAAATATTTGCCCAGGAGGCACCTGTCTGGGATCAGCTGTGTAAATTCCAGGCCGAAGATCTGCAAAGCACAAGGTCATCGCTCTTCATCACCGGGTGTCTCGACACGCGGAATAAACATGCGCACCGAAGGGAGCTGACGGACGCGGATGCTTGCATGTGAAAGGCCACCACCACAATAATAGATTCAACTTCTTCGAGACGTAGACCATTACATTCCACAGAGCGGCGGCACGCACTCGTCCATCAAGCTAGACATCGAAAGTAAAACTCAAACTCCTTGCGACACTAACGCCGCTTGGGCGCGCTCGGAGGGGGAGGAAGCAGTGGGAAGGCTCCCCCGCCTCCTCCGGAAGCATTCGAGGAGGAAGTCGAAGTCGTCCCTGATCCCAGCAAATCTGTCTCAAACAGTCCACCAGTGGATGCTGTTTCCGCTTTATTGCGGCCAGGGATGGAAATGGAGAAGGTCTGTCCTTCCTTGAGAGAATAGTCCTTCTTTGGGCCCGCAGGGATGTGCGGGGAGGGCTTGTCGTCGGAAGTAGGCGAGGACGGATTCAGACGGGCCTTCCAGCGCCTGTGCGTACACGTAAGTGTCAGTACTGGAGTATGTAGGAGTGCACAGGTGACGATACTTTGTGTAATCCTGCAGGGCCACGTCTAGGGACAGTCAGCGGCAATAGTGCATGGGTGTCTGGGAAGACTCACTGAAGTCAAAACTGTCTGACCGCTCAGCGAACCCCATGCCGATGTACGCCTTGCGTCCGCTGTCCTCTACCCGAACGACGAAGTATCGCGAGGAATCTAGCACGCCCTCTACAGAGGGTTTGGCGGGATCATACGCGGCCTTCGCGAACACTAATACCAGAGAGCTCAGCACACGTGTCCCGGTCAGAAACAGCCATCTTACGTTCGCCTAGCAAAGGACAGTCTGAGTACACCGCCGCATACAGAAATGAAGTACACTCGTACCAGTAGACGGATCTTCAAACAGCAGCGAAACGGCATCCGATTTCTCAATGATGCGCATGCGGCCCTTCCACAGCGGCGATGCGAGGTCACCCCAGTCCTGGGCACGGTGTCCCTCGTTCGCCTTCAAGGGCGGGATCTTGTACACTGGCGCCGCTCGTCAGACCAGCCGGCTAGCACAGCAAGCGATGTACCTGAGATCTCGCGCGCGATGTAGAGGATAGACTCGATTTCGTCAGTCCCGAAGCCGTCCATAGCGGGCAGATTTGAGAGGTTAGACGGGCGGGGGTGCGGGGAGAGTGATGGTTGGAGGGGACATACGAGCGGTGCAGTGCATGCTCAGATATGATCTGCGCGCCACACACGCGTGCACACACAACTCAGCCGCGGCGCGCGTCCTTGCTACCGTGACTTACGATTCAGCGAACCCTTTCTACAGACTACAAGCATGAACGGCCCACCGACCCCTCCTGCTGAGGACCAGCCTCTCCCTGTCGAGCAGGCCCCTGCCAGTGCGCCTGCCACCACCAGCGATGCGCCCGCCGCGCCCGAGGTGGTCCCAGAGAACCAGCTGCCGTCACCCGAGCAGTCCCCATACTACCAGATCTTTCCCCAGATCGCCTCACTGGCAGCGAAGGGTGAAATCCAAGAGCTCATCGAGCTCGCAGAACGTGCAGATCTAAACGTGAGTGTCCTCATGAATACAAGCAGGCCTTCACAAACGCCCTTCAATAGGGTGTCCACGATACCCACCCTTCGCGCCTTTTCGTCACTGCTCCATTGGTACTGGGGTACCTCATCCGAGATGAAGTGTGAGTGCGGAACGGCCTTGAGATATGTTGACCTGATATGCTGAACGCCCTCCAGTCCCCCAGCCAAATTCGCCCTGACCCGCCTCCCCAACTCCATCGCCGTCCTCCCGCTCTCGCAAGCCCGTCTTCGGGCTCCTCGCCTCGACCTCCGAGCGTAAATACGAGAACGTCTACACCCGCGCCGAGAGACTCTACGAGATGACTCAGACGCCCGACTTCCCAGACGCAGACCTCGCCTCCGTGATCTCAGGACTCACGACCAACTTCGTCGGTGCGTGCTCCGCGATCCACGCTTCCTGCGCCTCTAGGACCGACGCGCATCTCGGACAGAATCGTTCCGCAGGCGCACATTCGCGCTGATCTCAAAAGCGTACACTTCGATACCCCTCGCCCTCGCCCAATCCTACCTCGGGCTGCCCCGAGACCAGCTCCTTGCAGGTACGAGCGCGATCAAAATCGGACCTTCCCCAACTCACACATCTCCCGCTCCAGCGGCAGAATCGAGCAAGTGGGCCTACGACGCGTCCGCGGACGTGTTGACGCCGCCGCCTGCCAGTGCGCGCGCCTTGGCGGAACGCCCGCGCCTGAATGGGGTCGTTTCAAGTATGTCCTCCGTTTCACCCGTCTCCTTTGGCAATGCCGCTGTAGCGTAACGCTGATACGACGATCGCCCGCGCAGCGCCGTCGACTCTGCTCACATTCGATCTCGTCACCGACAGCGTCGCACGCTTGGAAGTCTGAGCGCTTAGACTGTGGACCCGGCGCCATCCAAATGTAACAACTCTACTGTAAATTTGTACACTTCGACGTCACCGTCCCTGGCTATGGTCGCCCATCGCCCGTCCCATTCCATCGCTCTGCTCTGTTCTGCTGTGTATCCAAATGACAAAGTCCATGTTGGTGCTGAATCGTAACAGCTTACGGCAGATCCAACAAATGCGACCCTAAACTCTACAAAGGTATTATGATACAAGATGATACAGATATGCGTGCGATGATGCCTGGGGTGGACGTTATGACGGAGGAGGCAAAGCGCCGTGCGGGGGGAGGGCGCGAACGATGCGCTTCCAATCCTTGTCGTTTGTTCGTTCGTTCAGACATGTTGCTGTAACGCGGAATCGTAAGCGGACTGACCTTGTGGTTGACCCTCTCGAGGTCGTCCTGCACGGCGATGTAGAGCATGTATCGCGCAAGCTTGTCGAGCTCACGATCCGCCATGGCTTGAGGGGTATGTGCGTCTTTGAATGCGGATATTTTCAATCCTTGCTTTGGATTCAGAGCGAAATTACGACCCTGGGGAGAAATTAGACACTCCTTATATCACAGCCATACCACTCACAAGGTCGTCTACATGGATGGTATTCTTGGAATGGCTATAAGGCAAAGGAATTAGCGGTGTCGGTGAGGTGAGATTAGGGTCCTGACAATTGTGGGAAATGGTTCCAGATGATCTGAAGTGCCTTGACGGAATGCGTGTATGGCTTTCCGTCTCGCTTCGAGAACACGGTGAACATGGACGTCTTGTCTAATACTGCTCGTTGTTAGTCCTGCAGTGTCATCAAGCATGCCTTCAATGCTCACCAAAAGATATCTGTGTTGTCTCGGTGAATTAGGTGAAGCTGACGCGGCTGCATGAAGCATACCTTATAATCTCTGTTTGCTCCCAACATGCCTAGTTCGACGAGCTTCGTTTCAAGCCAGATCCAGCTTGTCTGTGACCTAAAAGGAGTTCAAAGGTGCTCTTTGAGAACATGACGAAGTCCTGATCACCATATGCAGATATCATAATGCGGGTATACGGCAGTCAGGAATTCGTGTAGACGCGGACGCGCGCATTCTGCAGGTGGCAAAGCCCCGGACGTGAGCGGTTTTGTATCTAAGATTGCTGAAAGGGGGAGACGGGTCGGTTAGCGTACGGACGGCACGCCAAAGACGCGTCGGATTTACTGTAATCAATGTCGAGCACGAGCAGCTTCTTGCCCTCGCGCAAGGGGTTGATGATGTTGACTTTCAGCTTCTTGGTAGCTTCTCGTACTTTACGGATGTTCCGTAGGTCGTTCTGGTATGCGACAGCTGCAGCGGGGTCCGCAGAAAAATCCACGTCAAGGTCATTGACGACATCCGGGAGGGGATTCAAGTTCTACATAAGCGAGAAATGAGCAAGCCGTCACCAATAGTCCAGAGAACTCGCCCGGCTTACGCGAAGGATCCTTGATCTCGTCGCCCTCCGGCGTGCCGATGAGAGTGAACTTCTTCCCGCCGACAATTTTGAGGTCTCCTCTAGCATGGAGGACGTTCCGAATGAGACATGGCGTACGCCAGATTGATGATCACTCACATGCGCTCCTCCTCCGGGGGCAGCTTCCCCTTCACCAAACCCAAGATCTTCTGTCGATCCGGCGGGACGTTCGTCAGGCTGAACAACGCCGCCTTCAAATCAAACACCCTGCAACAGCCTCCGTGAGCACACGCTCATGATACACAAAACAATTGTTCTCGTACCTATCCGATTCAGCGATATCCAGCGTGTAGGGCTTACCGGCCCATGAGAATGCAAGATGTATCCATTGCTCTTCCACCCCGACCTCGTCAGGCGCATCGTCGACCTTCAATTCCGAGTCAGCATCACCTCTTGTATCTCTCGCAGCAATCTGAGCAGCCTACTTACCGACTCTGTCTGTATTACCGTAGCCTGGGTACCATTCACACCTGCCGCGACCGCCTTTGACATTGCACCAGAGACTGAGTCTGGCTCGATTCGCGGTTTCTTGGATGGACTAGGAAGACTGCCTTGCTCAGACATGCTGTGCTATCCCAGACAAATGCTGGGGTATTTCAGACGCCTATGGCGGGGTAGATGAAAAATGGAGGATAGAATGGATGTGAGGGAGAAGACGCGTCGGCCACGAACAAGGTGAATGGAATTGAAGTTACCGCGTCGGTCGCGTCTGTGGCGCCTATTCGGTCCCCGGCCCGACGGCTTTCCTTCTCTGAGTCCATCTGGCCGCCCCCACATACGACTCTCCTAGCATTTTCTCTCGCGACATAGCACTCTGCGCACTGCTATCAAGAGATATGTGCCTATGACTACCCTCCCAATTCGTCCTGGTTCTCTAGCTGTGCTTAACCCGTATGCGGTGCAGGTACGCTGCTGCCTTATTACCGACCTCTGACGAAACCTCTCACAGATGATGCGCTTGTATCATCACCTGCTCCCCCGTCTGTTTGTTTCATATTCATGCATATGATGTCCAAATTACCATGGAGTTGCCTCGTTGATCTGGCATACTTCCGACAGCCCTTGCCTGAACAAGAGTCATCTTGTAGTTGTGCACGCAACAATGTCGGGTTGGTCCTCACAACTCTGGGCACTCAACCTAGGTACCATAGTGTACCATATTTTCTGTCTCCGAGCAGCCCGTCGAAGTAATTTATGGACTGGGCGCCTGCTGGCCGCGCAGCATGACGTTCCTCAAAACCTGTCCTATTTGCGCAATCACCTTCCTTCGAATTCCAGACCAGCTCTGCTTATTCCTTTGCTTGACAAAGCGCGCTCTGATGCATCCCGGCCCAGGCTTGTGCATGTTAGTTCGTCAGCCCTGTGGCTTGCTGGCGTGGACAATGCGACATGGCGTCGGGCTCAGTTGCTCTGCTAAGAACCACACCTCTTTACCTGGACCTCGGCGTTGTACATACGATCGAAAGCCATCGTAAGACTTTGAATTTGCCGCGGCGGATCTGCGCGTCTGGTGTCGTGAGTCACCTCAGTAAGTATACCCTTGCAGCGCTATAGCGCCCTGAAACCATGACCCGATCACCCACCTCGACCTACATAACATTATCTGGTACACTTTGCACTGCGCTGGACGGGCGCGTGTCTTGGTGGGATCAAATCAAACCTTGGCCAGTAGCCTTGTAAGTATAGCTAGCTTCGTTTTGCTGGCGCGCACCCACGGACCGTACAGCTGCACATCTCGAGCTTGCCCGTGATAATGAAGCGGCCTGACGGCACCCGACACATGCGGCGGGCCCAGCACGCAGTCTTGTCATCCCTAGTCATACGCACCTGTCCAAGCATAGCCCCCCGCAACCAGCAGGGGGTCGGAGGCGAAGGTCGGTGATCACGACGGCGATGCGACCTCCCGGGGCAAGTATAACTTCCCGAGTCCACTCCCATAGGCATATATTGCTAGCGCAGCCCCGCAGCCATCTGTCCCACCCCTTCCTTCTGACCATATTCCGCCAATACAAGCGCCTCATCCACATGTCGTCACATCCACAGACCGCTACTACTGAGTTAAAGGCGAGGAGCACGAAGCCTCGCCCAATCGCGGTGCCGCGGCCGTCAGCGAGCCTCATCATCGTGAACTCGCAGAATGAGGTCCTCATGGTCCATCGCAATCCACAAGCAACCTCGTTTGGCGGGGTCCATGTACGTTCTGCTTCCGTCGACTCCATGAATTGCGAATGTGCATTAATATTTGCTCGTCGCGCAGGTATTCCCCGGAGGCAACTACGACGCGAAGCAGGACGAGTCGTACCAGATGACCGCCATCCGCGAGACCTTCGAGGAGTCCGGGCTACTGCTCGCGTCGTCGCAGTCGCAGTCTGCCTCGCGCAGCCAACGCGCACTCAACGACAGCACCCTCGAGACGTCGCGCGAGTCCATCCACGCGCAGCGCCTGCTCTTCAAGGACTTCCTGCGCACACACAACCTCTCCGCCGACGTGTCTTCCCTCCTCCCCTTCACTGAATGGGTCACCCCACAACACCTGCCCCGGTACGCACCTCCATCCCTCCCTCCGTCACCCACCCACACTGACACCGCACCCGCCCGCCGGCAGCCGCTTCCACGCACGCTTCTACATCGCCTTCCTCCCCGCCATCTCCTCCGCCGGCTTCGCCTCCGGCGCGACGCAGCACCGCCTCCCCACACCCGACGGCGGCCAAGAAGTCGTCGCCGCGCACTTCGTGCACCCGCAAGCCGCGCTCGCCGCCTTCCGCGCACGGCGCATCCAGCTCATGCCGCCGCAGTACTACCTCCTCACCACACTCGCAGACATCCTCTACGGCGCGCACACGACGNCCGCGCAGGTCGCGCGCGTGCGCGCGCTCGCCGGGGGCGCGTTCGGCCGCATGGTCGTGAATCCCCGCGCGCTGCCGGGGCTGGATATGGACGGGAGGTCCGTGCTGACATATGAGGGCGACGAGGCGCGCGGGCCCGGCGGGACGCCTGCATCGGTCGTTGGTGCGTCCTACCGACCGCGGGGTGAGTCTTTCGCTTTGGGGGATATGTAGTGTTTGGGGTGTGGTGCTGACCGTGCGCGCGTCTGCTGCATTAGGGATGCACGGAGATCGTTCTATTGAGGAACTTTGATATCTTCACGGATATTCCGGAACAGGCGGAGGAGCAGAAGGCGAAATTGTAGGCTGTCAATCTAGTGTCAGCTTAGGCTGCACTATGGATCACATCATGCGCCAACGTTTCAAGTACGCCGCCGTGTACAGTATGTGGGTGTTTGCGTGCCATCCTAATGCCTCCGCAGACATATGTTAAGCAGGATTCTAAATGCTCTTATACCTCTATTATGTATTTTTCGCATATTGCGTGTTGCCATCTGCCATAGATCATGTACTTACCTATCCTACTCTCGCACCATTCTGATCCTGAGGCAAACTGTCAGCTTGGGGTACACAAACTATGATTTCAGGGATTGGGTAAGGAATATGAAGGCTACAGGGAGTACGACGAGAAGTCATCTACTAGTGCTACGACTCGGTGGTGGTGTGAGCGGGAAAGGAGGTGGGAGGGATGGGATTAGGGATACAAGAGCAAATGCAGGCCGTTATGGACCTCGAGCTAAGTTACATAACGAGCCAATAAGCGTTAGAAATGCACACGCAAAAGACGAAGCTTAAAGATAAAGGTTGAACACCGGAACCATTGTTCCTCATTACAGCCATAAAAACCAGAATAAAACAATGCAAAGGACCCATTAAGTCAGAAATGCAAATGTAGAGCGGGGCGCAAAAGGAATATGCTTGTAGACCAGAAACTTGAAGGTGACGAGTGGGAAAACGGGAAAACCAGAGAAAAAGAGATAGAGGATTAGAGAAATAATTCATAGCCCTAGCAGTGTGCACTTGGTATCTGGTGTTTGGGACAACTCAGATGTCGAGCACTTGGTAGTCGTACTGGACCTCCTCGCCCCAGTAGGACGGGTCGCAGGTGCCGATGTCCGCCTGGCCAGAGCCGCCGAGGAGCAGCGCCGGAATATTGGACGACGTCGCCGCGCCCCACTGCGCCAGCTTCGAGCCAGACGGGTTTGGGTTGCCGGTGTGCAGGAATGCGCTGTAGCGCGCCTGCATCTCGCTGATCAACGACGATTGCGCCGAGTTCGGGCTGTCGACGGTGCCAAACTGTAATACAAGAGCACGTCAGGCGAGGCTGACTTATGGACGAAGTCACGGCGGACGTACCACAATCTCGATATCATCCTGGTGGCACACCGAGCCCGCCTGGGTGCAGAACGGCACCTGCTCGTTGCCAGGGTAGGTCGCACCGACGACATAGAGTCCCACGAACGCGTTGCCACCGTTGCCGGCCCAGTTCCTCGCGAACGTCCAAGTCGCGCACTTCCACACCGAGTCGGTGCCGAGGGCCTCGAGCTGAACGCGCGCATCGGCAGCCTTGCCGTCCGCGAGCTGCGGGATGGTGTACTGCTTCGTCGACAGGATAATCTCCGTGCGCGGGTCGCCGAAGGTGCCGCCGACGACCTGATCGTAGAACGAAGAGTCCATCGGGGAGCCGAAGTTGCCGTAGATCGTCAGCCCGGCTTCATTCAGCACGGTCGAGATCAGGACCGGCTTGGAGACCTTGGGGAAGGGCGTGGTGGAGTCGAGCGTGGAGGTGATGAGACTTCCATCGTGGACAGGGCGCATGGGCTCGGATTGCGTGGCAGCGGCGTCAACGGTGAAGCCGTTGAGGAAGGTCTGGTTTGTCGCGTCCAGAATGGCCTCGAGTGAGAGGTTGTTGATGCATGTCGAGTCGGAAGCAGAGCAGTTGATCTGCGAATTGAAGTAATTCTGCAAGTTCTTCTGCGCGCTGGGGGAAAGGAATCCATAGTCCTGCGAAATGATGAGACGCTGTCGTATGGGACGGCTACGACGGTGCTTACCATAGGGTCGGACTGAAGGATAGCCGACTGGAACAGCGATGACGCCGACGGGATCGCAAGCAAAGCCCTGATCATGTTAGCACCGCTGCTCTGGCCAGCAATAGTGATCTTCGACGCGCTCCCTCCAAAGCTGGGGAGCACCTTCTGCAAGAATTGCATGGCCGTCATCACGTCCTTCAGCGCAAAGTTCGTCCTGCCATCCGGGGAGTTCCATCCGAGCTGACCAGAAGTCAGAATGTCACTTTCTCGGAGTATATGCGCGTGAACTTACACCGCCGAGACGATATTGGATGACCGCAACAATGGAACCCGTAGCCTTGGCGAGGTTCGATCCGTCCAAACCAGGGTCGGTCGCGGAGCCCATAATGAAAGAGCCGCCGTGGATCCACATGAGAGTGGGTGCGTTGCTGTTCGCCGTTACCGAGGAGGGCACATAGAGGATCATGGACAAGCAGTCCTCGGAGTACGCGGAGGGGTCGACGTTCTGCTGCGGGCAGGCCAGCGGCAGAGCCGTGACATCCGACGAACCATTGCTACAAGTACAAACTTAGTATGACAGTCTCGTACGAGTGACGACCAAAAATAACGTACGGGAGCTCCCAGGCAGTAGCAACGCTAGGATCCTGCCATCTCTGCGCAGACCCGTACTTGACGGAGAACTTGGACGCGCCATTGGACGCTTGCGAACCGAGCGCGGTACCCAGCGGTGTCTTGACGGACGGTCCGGAGGGCGTCTGGCGCGGGCACAAGATCTTCTTGATGATGGGCAGATGGCAAAGGAGCCCCCGAGGGTCGACTGGCGGGAAAGCAAGACCTTTGCCGCCGCGGAAGTTCTCACCGGGCACTGGCGTGGCGACCGCTGCAGAGGCCAGGACGAGCGAATAAAGAAGAGAAGTAAACGCGACCATGGCGATCTATCTGTAAGGAAAAGAAGAATAAGATAGATGTGCGGCGGGTGCTCGTCGGCCTGAGAACTCGGGGCCGGTGCTGAGATGCAGAGAAGGGACGAGACGAGATGGTTTTAAAGAGACGAGCTGGCCGTCTCGTGCCTGCGAGGACGGGGAAAGGAAGAAGGATGATGACAGGAACGGAGGCAGGGCCTGATTTTGATTACTCGAGGCCATGGTGGGCTCGGGAGGGAACAATGGCAGACAGCGGAGGACGTGTGCTATGGCCGCACGCGCTACTCTCACGCGCTGCCGGCATGCCTCCCTGCCTCTTTTGGCGCGTCCTTGTTCTACTCTCGGTAACTCGTCCTCTCCTCCATCTGCTCCCCTCGACCTGCGTTCCTATCAATCTCTCTTCTCTCCCCTGGCCTCGGCGTAATGCTTGTATGCCTCAGTTCCGTGTACACATAATTCTCAGACTTTCCCTGGTCCTGGTGACGCAGCTGTTGTCCCTGGCTTTGGAATTCGAAGTCACGCAGTTTCATTCTATTCCACAAATAAATAAGGTTGCCAAGTTGTCAAGGACATCCGGACAGACTCTAGTAGCTAGCAACCAGCAACTTGACCTTGCATTGTGCCCAAGTAAGAAATGACGCAGGGGCGGTATGGATGTAAGGCTTGCCAACACCGATGTCAATGGGCTGGGCGCCCGGGCGATGCCATGGTCCGTGGGGTATTTAATTATGACAGGCACGCTGCCCATGTGCTGGACCTCGGATGCCTAGGACTGTGAGATGGTCGGTGCAACCGCCCCTTAAAAATACGAGTACACACCCTTCGGTTCTCCGCCAAGCAATGGTCTTCCATGGAAAGGTACTGGCCGTCAGTCATGTCCCTGTTCTGCACACGGCGTAGATAATCCGCCACAAGGACCGTGGGGAGCCAGAAAGGTAGACGGACAGAAACGGACCCACACGAGTCTGCGGAACGCTGTTGAGCCGTAAAAAGCATACCTAGCACTTTGTCAGTTCGGATCAGCAGCTAGGAAGCTGTTGGAGTATGAAATACGCATCGGCTGTGCAACGAGCGCATATCCGCCGCAGACCACGCGGCATGATGATGCCCCATCGAATGTGGTCGTCGTTGTCTTGTTCCAAAATTATTCAAACCTTCTTGAGCGTTGACAGGGATCCACCAAAGGCACATGAAGTAGCTCATAGCAGTCGTGAGTGTGTCGCATACAATTGGAGTTGCGAGGCCGTTATTCCTGGCCCTATGCACTCGCTGCTCCTATTCTCGTCTATGAGTCCTTGTGACGGTCATGACTCACGACGTACCAAATAAAAGACTACTGTGCGCGGTCTCACGAGCCTAAAGGAGAGCCAGCAGGCACGCTCTGAATATAAGGGGCTCGGACCCACGTCTCACAGGTACGTACACCAGGACAGTGTCGAAAGCGGCAATGCTTGTTCGCCGCTGTAACCATGGTCAACCGTCCAGCCATTCTAGAAAAAGACAGGTAACCGCAAGAGGAGGCCTTCTTCAGATTTCCTAAGGCAGCGCAGGTAGAGCTCTGTGCGTGAAGCACGGCTTTCGGCCTGTTCGGCGACGATGCACCTACGAAGGTGCGGGAAGGAAGCAAATGTGAGATAGACGCTCAGGCTCGCCGACGCCACCGACGCGACGCGCCCTCGGCAAGTGCCGCACATCATGGCGTCGACCGTCACCCCACCTGCTGCTCTGAAAATGTGAGCAGAAAAGCCATTNTATTGTCCTCATTATCGCGCTGAGAATGAACAAGCCTTACTGTAGGATCTGCACTGGGCGCCGTGCGCGAGCTGTTTACGAAAATTAGCTCTATTAATGCGAAACATGGCAAATTCGACTTCGTACTCTGTGTCGGGGATTTCTTTGGGCCCCAGAGCGAGACTGCAGAAGGTGGGGATGTTACAGAGCTGCTAGAGGGGAAGATTGAAGGTGAGTACTTCTGCAATCACGACAGACAGCACGCGCTCAATGTCTGTAGCGCCTCTACCATGCTACATCATGCAGGGAGAGCATCCGCTTCCTCAGCCTGTCATCGACAAGTTTGCAAAGACGGGTGGAGAGATATGCACCAATGTATTCCTGCTAAGTGAGTGCATTTTAGGCGCTATCTCTTGAAATATAATGTACGATGATCCATAGGCAAATCCGCTATCTTCACGACGGCCGAAGGCTTGCGCATCGCATGTCTTGGAGGGACATATGAGCCAAACATCTATCAGGGTTCCGAGCTCCCCCACGTATGCATCTCAGAGTGCTTTCAGAACATGAAGCTGATGTCCGTCTAGGGCTTCTCCTCTCCCTACTTCACCTCCCAAACCACCTCCAAGCTCCTCGCCAACACCCTCTCGAGTTCTGCACCCGCAGGCTCCTCCCTCGCCTCCATCATGTCCACCTCCAGCGCTTCCTCCCTCGTCGACATCCTCATCTCCCACGACTGGCCCGCCTCTATCACCGCACTCTCGTCTGCACCCCTGCCCTCTCCGGAGCTCGCCAACACGGGTGCGCCCCCTATCGACGACGTAATTCGCAAAACCAAGCCTCGGTATATCTTCGCGGGCGGAGGCACGAAACCTCCGCACTTCTGGGAGCGAGAACCCTTTCTTTGGGCCGACGAGGGCGGGAGGGCGTCTCGATTTGTCGGACTCGGCGCGTTTGGTGCGGAACCCATTGGGGGGAAGAAGCAACGGGTGCGCCCTGTCCCTCGCTCTATTTTCTTCTGCTAGCTGAGAATATGTCCCTGGCGTGCTCTCCGACAGTGGTTCTACGCGTTCTCGATTTCCCCGCAAACGCTTGCAGCCGCAGCACCCGCACGGCCCGCCAACGCAACAGCAAACCCGTTCACAGAGCCCCTCGCACGGCCCTCGAAACGATTCCTTGAAAGCGAGGGCGAGAACTTCCGCTGGGGGAACGTGCCGCAGCCCGGGAAGCGCACGCGGACAGGTAGGGCGTCCCCTTGTTCTCGAAATTATCATTCACCAATTTGCAATTGTCTTTCCCCCTTGCCCTTTCCAGCCGCACCAGTTGGGGAACAAGGCAAGCCGCCGCCGGGATACCGCTGTCGCAGGTGCGACTCGACAGAGGTGCGCGCAGACACGCCTGTCACCGCCCGCCGCGTGGCCAGCATACTGACTGCTGACTGACGACCCCCGCCCGTTTTGTGCAGCACTTCATCAATGATTGCCCTGACCGCACAAAGCCCCCAGAGGGCTACGTCTGCAAGATCTGCAACACTGTGCGTGCCAGCTCCTCCCCACCCCTCTCACCTATGTGCGCGTCTCTAACACTGTTGTGCAGCCCGGTCACCTTGTCCGCGACTGCCCCACAAAGGGCGCAGTCGGCGACACGGGCGGGCGCAAGCCGCGCGAGGGCTACAACTGCCGTGCGTGCGGCAGCGAGCTGCACTACATTGACGACTGTCCCGTCATCACCGAGCGACGCAACGGGCCACCCGAGCGCCACGGGCATGGACACGAGGGCCGACGGGGCCCCCCGCGCGAGATCACTGCGGACGAGTGCTGGTTCTGCCTCTCGAACCCCGCGCTCGCGAAGCACCTCATCGTCGCGATCGGCGAGGAGTGCTACGTCACGCTGCCCAAGGGCCAGCTCGTGCCGACGCACGGCGCGGAGGCGTACAGGGAGCGCGGGGTACCCGTGCCCCATGTGCCCGGCGGCGGGCATGTGCTGATCGTACCGATTGCGCATTTCACGACGTTGAGCTCGATTCCGGATGGGCTGCGGACATCCGTGGGGCAGGAGATGCAGAAGTGCGTACCGCGGTCGCGCATATATCCCCTGCCAGCGCGCATGGCTCATCGTTCTTTCCGGGTCTGCAGATACAAAACGGCGCTGCGCGCATTGTACGCGAAGCACGGCGCGACGCCGATCTTCTTCGAGGTCGGGCGGCTCTCCGCCAAGGGCGGGCACGCGCACGTGCAGGTGATCCCTGTGCCGGCGGCGTTGCAGGACAAGGTGGAGCCGACGTTCATCGAGGATGGTAAGATGCAGAACATCGAGTTTGAGGTGGAAGCCGCGGATGTGGAGGTCCCGGGCCATGATGNTGGGAGCTATTTCCGCGTTGAGTTGCCAGATGGGCGTCGGCTGGTGCATTGGATGCGGGATGGAGTGCCATTCAGCGTGCAATTCGGACGGTGAGCGTTTTTCTGGGATCCCCGAGAGTTGTGGTTGACATGCGTGGTGTGATAGGCAAGTGCTGTCTTCGTTGTTGAAGTTGGAGGACCGGATGGACTGGAAGGCGTGTATGCAGTCGGAGGACGAGGATAGTGCGGACGCGCAGGCGTTCAAGGCTGCCTTCGCGCCATTCGACCCTACGACATAACCTTCTCCCTGCCAATGCTTTCACGCCTTCGCAGTGTATCTTCGCTCCTCAGTAACGTCAAATCAGCGCACGGCGGTATATAGATCGACTTTGTCGTGTGGTATCTAAGTGTGTATACCCGAGACGATGCCGCGAGTCCCATACGCCCTGGTATTACAAACAAGTATGAATCTTCTACTTATCGCTTCCGCCGCCTCGCCCGTATCATGTTGTACGTAGCACCGAGACAGCTTACACGTGGTCGGAGAGACCGGCGACGCTCTCGATGCTCTTCTTGTAGCTGTGACCGAACGCACGGCCGCCCTCCTTCTTGACCTTGCGAAGCACACGGCCAATGGCGTCGAGACCTGCGGATAATTAGTGAGCGATGTCAGAGGTAACAGGGAAGGAGCGTGAGCAGCGCACCCTTGTCGAGGTCCTCGATGGGCGGGCCGAACGACAGGCGCACGAAGTGGTGGCAGGGCGAGCTGAACAGGTTCCTGCGGTGCGCGGGGTTGATGTCGAAGAAGATGCCCGGAATGACGATCGTCTTCTCCTTGAGCAACTCCTCGAAGAACGTCTACTCGACATCCGATCAGCCATCAACCTCGCAGAGCAAGAAGCGAAGCAGAAGAAAGGAACGCACGAGGCCGTTGTTCAGCG
The DNA here is from genome assembly GCA_004679275.1 of Dentipellis fragilis. Lineage (NCBI taxonomy): Eukaryota > Fungi > Basidiomycota > Agaricomycetes > Russulales > Hericiaceae > Dentipellis > Dentipellis fragilis. The sequence goes on from SEOQ01000033.1 coordinate 57,694, forward strand.
GGTCCGGGAGCTTCTCGAGGTTAAGCCAGATGTAGAAGGTGGCGACGGGCGGGATCTCGACATCGAGGCGCATCTCGCGGAGCCGCTTGAGGACATGATCGCGCTTGGCCTTGAAGTGGCGCTGGAGCGCGAGCTTCTCCTGCTGCACGTGTTCTGGGCGCAGGAGAGGGATCGCGGCGAGTTGCAGACTGGACTAAGGTCAGTTCGCGAAGCGGCTTGGCAGCGGAGATGACGTACGGATGGTTGGCACCGCCGTCCAAGAAGGATCCTGTGGTCCAGGTATCAGAATTAGGGTAGGCTAAGGATTGGAAAGGATATGGAACGAACCAGACTGTGACAAGGCGGTGATTAGGTTCTTAGGGCCGACGACCCAGCAGATACGCCAGCCAGGAAGACGCCAGTTCTAGGCTCGTGTGTTAGCAGTAAGTACATAAGAAGTATAGCTGCCAAGTGAGCCAGTACTTTGGTCAGACCATCAATGATGACGACAGAGTCCTACAGGAAGAACCAGGTCAAACAAACTCATATTCATCACAACGACTGCACCATACCGAATTGACATCCTCGATGTACTCGGCCGAGGAAACGGACTTGCCCATGTCTTGTTCCTTTTCGTGGTAGATATACCACGAATAGAACTGCGTTCTAACGCGTGAGGCATTGAACGTCAAACGCGTCAAATATTCGTACCTCGTCGAGGATCAGAGTTGTAGCACTGTCACGGCTGAGGGCGACGAGGTCTTTGAGGTCCTTGCCAGCAATAACCTGACCAGTGGGATTCCGGGGGTTAGAGGCGAGCAGCACCGCAAGACCTTGAGTACGGATGTCTTTCTGTGACGCGGAGGTTGTTTAATTCCCCGGGTATAACACAGATTAATGAGATAAAATATACCTTCGTCTGGTTAAGGTCCAGACGGTATTTGTTCTCAGGCTCCAAGCTGCAAGAAGCCTTAATACCAACAGTCAATACACGCATATATGCACGACTTACGCAGTGGGGACAGGTACGAGCCGCCGGAAGGCGGAGAGCACCTGGTCATATGCAGTGTAATCCGGGACTTGGTACGACTGCCAGGATGAGAACGAAGTGAGAAGGTCTCGTTCGGCAAGAAAAGACGGTAACGCTTACGCAGTAGACATCGCCGATGACCGCAGCGACACGGGAGAGACCGGCACGACCACCGGGCACGATGCACACGTTTTCGTAGGTATACTGAGACTTCTTGCCCTGGCGGTACGTGTGGTTGTACAGGTCCGCTACGGCCTGACGCAGGTCCTTAACGCCGGTTGTAGGCGCGTACTCGAGCGCGTCGAGGGGGTACTGCACGCTCGTAGGGCGTTCCGCAGAGTCAGGGATAGGCCCTACTTCGGGTGCACCTTGGCCAAGATTAGACCATTCATGGGAGCTGGCGTAATTAAAGCCATTGGCCATAGCACGGTCCGAGCAGTAGATGACGCCGGTGGAGCCCGGATGCAGAATGCCAGGCACGGTCTCTTCATCCTGCACGACCGCGTCAGTATGACGGTACACAGAGATAAATATAGTAACGGTACGGGGTTGATGGTCTGCGGCAGCAGCGCCTTGGGGTTGTGTCCAGCAGCCTCACGGAAAATCTGCAGAGGAAGAGCGAAGCATCAGAAAAAGCATCGCGTTGTGTCGTCGACGCGACTGTGGTACGTGCCTGATGGGCCTCCGAGTCTTTCTCATGCCTCAGCTTCGTGATCATGTCGTGCACCTGGGGGATCAGAGAAGGATTGTCATCCGGGGAGCAACCTCTGAGATTCAGTTCCATCTGATATTACTGTGTGCAACCAATTGCCAGGACGTACGACATCTTTGAAGTGGATAGGGGTGCCGGAGCGAGAGGGGTTGGCGCTGGGGGTTCTAGACATTGCGCAGACGAAAGGTGGTCGTCTGGAGCGTCTGCCCCACGGTTTTTATAAGAGGACATCGTGGATCAGATCTACGACACAACGAGTGCAGCCTCGTTGCCGTCTGCGCTATATTTGTGCCGTTGCGGTCAGCTTCTTGTACAGCTCTTCCACTTCGCGCGGCGCCACTGATCATGCTCACATGCCTCTCGGCTCCAAAAAAGTCATAAACTTGCTACAACCAAGCGTCAATCTGTCCATCCAATCACAACCCCAGTTATTTCGACAGACACTGTATGGACTTCTATGGATATATCCCACCCGGTACTCCCGGTATAACATGTCAACGACAATTTACAACAATGTCTCGCCTATCCGTTGTGTCACTGTTTGTTTGGGTCGTCTAACAATGTTGAAACTCACCTAGAGCAGCGCGGACCAGAGAACACCCCACGGCAACTGTCTGCTCGACACTCTGTTCATCTGCCAGCGAAGGGTTGACCTCCTGCATAGGAAAGATCGTCGGATAGGAACGCCTCGAGCAATACACGTTTCGGATTACGCACCATCAAATCAACGGCAGCTAAAAGACCCGTCTCCCAGAGCCTCTCGCAGATGTAATGACCTTCACGGAACGTCAGGCCGCCACGGACGGGTGTGCCCGTGCTTGGGGCAACCGTGGGGTCCAGGGCATCGACATCGAAGCTCAGATGTATGGGTCTCTCTCTGCCGGGGTTGACCCGGTCCAGAGCCATTTCTACAACCTGGCCAATGCCGTACCGATCCACTTCGTGCATCGAAAAGGCGGCGATGTCGTGTTCGCGGAGCAGCGCCTTCTCGCCCGCATCAACGTCGCGCAGGCCGATGTAGGCGAGCCTCGAGGGCGGCAAGTGCACATTGTCGAGCCATGCAAACGGCGTTGGCTCCGACTCAGATTTGTAATTGAGGGACTGGGAGCTTGCGAGCGACATGAGGAACGAAAGTGGCATGCCGTGGATGTTTCCTGCACAAGAAACCAAGATAAGCACGCTCCACATTAGGCGACATTAACGCTGCGCCCACAGACCTGAGTCAGTTGTCTCGGGGGTATTCAGGTCAGCGTGCGCGTCGACCCATATCACGCAGGCATCAGGGTGCTTCCTGTAAGACTGCTCAGGATCGATGTCACAGCTAAAAGAGCTCTGCCTCTTACGACAAAGTCCCCGCAATAGTGCCCATTGCGAGGGAGTGGTCGCCCCCCAGGGTGAGCGGGAGCCGGCCCTGGCTAGCGTGATCACCGACCACTTTCGCAACGGCCTCGGTGACTCGGGACACCAATCTGGGATTCTTCATCTTCCCAATCGGAGGGTCCGATTGAGTGGTGATGTCTTCGAACGCATGATGTCCCTCAAACTTGACGTTCCATCCGAGGCCGCTCAGCTGCTGTGCCAGACCAGCGTTCACGAGGTGGATGGGCCCGTGATCTACACCAGCCTTACTCTGCACTGGCATTAGCGCGCATGTAGTACAAACTGGGCGCTCTGCTTACCTGTCCACCACTTCAGGTACATACACGTTGCTTCAGTACGCGTCACCCGCACAGACTGGTGTAGATCTTTACCTGAAAGGGCAGCCTATAATCTATAAACGCAAGATACGTTAGATTGAGCTGCAATGCGGCTCTGAGGAATCAACTTACTGCGACTGTCTTCGCCTCACAGACAAACTTGGATTTGGAAGGAGCTGTCATGTTGCCGCGAAAATGATATAACTGTGGTGCGGGGCTGGGTGGGTCGACTTGGGCGATACGTCAAGTTCTAGGACGCTCGGGGGGTAACTTATAAGGAGTTCGGTGAGAGGCTATGAGTGATGCACGCAAGATCCGAGTCAAGGCCATTCGGTGCATTGGATCACATCGCAAGCTGGCGGAGACCGGGCGCCTATTCGCCTGAAAAGGTCGGCGCCACGTGCTATAGCTTAAGTGACATTAGCGCCTATGCTGTCTCACTGCCACTCACCGCTCTATCGCTCAAATGGATTTATATCTATTGTGCGCCTCTCGAGACCCGAGCATATGAGCCGCCCAGGTAAGTTACCTCCATTTGTGCTAGCTTTCAACCGCAAATTCTTGACAGCCGAGTACGTCATGAGGCAGCGGAGGGGTGTCGACGTACCAAAGAACGCACGGAATCTCCTGGAGAAATAACGATGCGAGGCCGCTCAAAAGGCCCTGTAACGTCGCGGGTACGCAATTAACTGAATACAGAAGGGTGAGGAGGTAGGGTATATATTTTGCGGAGGCCAAGCTCGGACCGCTGATGTCAATGCGTCGCTAGTCTGGCCACATTATAACCTCAGTCTTGCGGCCGCTTTGTGCCTTCAAATTGCACCGGCCACGGAGGGTGGCAGCAGCGAACAATGGACTCCTCACAGCGTATATATGTGCGGTAAATGAGGGGCTTTCTAACATTTACCGTTTCTTCGACCGACCATCTCCCACCTCGCGAACGACATGCCCAAAACTCCTGCTCCCGCTCGTCAGCGTACAGGCTCTCAGAAGCCCTACCAATATTCTCTCGGCAAAAGCGCAAGTCTCGGGTCTGTCGAGGGTTGGGTACCGGAAACGCACCCTCGCAGGCTGAAGCGAGCTGCTAGTGCTGCTGGGCCTGTCGCGACGACCCAGCCCCAAATCCAAGAATGTCGCTGCGCTCGGTATCCCATAGAGAAGAAGGTCGGTCCATCATAGTTGCCTGCATGTGTTGGTCTCCGGTGACGATCTAACCTGCAGCCGTTGATGTGGTGCTCTACGTGCCAAAAATATATCAAGAGGAGCGAAGAAATCAAACACGCGTTGTCAGAGTTAGAGAAAGATATATTTCACGAGATATGGTGCTGCCAGAACTACAGGTAAGCGATCCTAAACTTCGTTCGAGATTCCCCAATTAACGAACGGGTCATCTGCAAAGATTCGAGTTCGACATGTCGACGCTGCCACAGCTGACCGACGAAGAGGCCGATCAATACTCCAAGCTCATCGACGAGCAAGTTCAGGCATACTCGGGATCCTTCGAACCCTTCCCGACGCTGGACCAATCCTGGCCGATGTTTAAGGATGCCATGCAGGTCAACGTCCAGACCCCATCGCCCCCTCAGCCCCAGCCCCAGCGTCAGCAAATCGCCAGCCAGCTGCATCCCTCTCCCGTCCAGTCGCACTACCGTCTGCAGACCGCCTACCAGCCACTTGCCCGTCACCAGACCCAGCCGGATCTTGGCCCCGGCGCTCACGTACCCCGCGCCTCGTCGTCCTCGTCCCCGTCTTCACTCGGACGTCGCGACACCTGGACTGCAGGAACGAGCAGATACCGCCCTTCGCCGCTTCGCCAATTCCATCAAGGACTGGCCCCGGTAGCCGAAGTGGGTCCCGCTCCTGCGCATACCATTGTGCGCCCGAACGCACCGAACAATGTTGGTCTCCAAGACTTCGACTTCACTGCGCGGTTCAGAGGTCAAAATCATGCTGGCTGAAGAAGCGCTCTGCCGTTTTCGTACGCGGACGTCTTTGTGCATAATGTACCACTGACAATACCCCGACGCTCAGATCACCTGAGTTAGTCGTATTTGTTTATAAGGAATTTAACTGGATGTGTTTCTTTCGTTTGTATCTAGTTTATGGCCGTTGAATTCCCATGTTGTATTCCGGGTCCCCCTACCCCTTTGCTGGTGAACTAGTGGAAGCATCTGTGTCCGGGATCTACGACTGCCAGAATATTCTCTCCCGCGCTGTGTGCGTCACTGGGAGGCCATGTGAGCGTCGGACAGCCGATCCAGTGCATCATGGGCACAAACATTAATACTCCCGCTACCCCTGTGGTAGTCGGTCTTGTCGGTCTTTGACTCGTTTCTGTCCGGACACTTTGGCGGTAGACTCATTTGAAGATCTGTCGGTGGCAGTGTAATTTTCCCCTGTGTCTGACTCATCTGTATGACTCCGAAAGTCACAGCGTGACATGGTCGCTCGCTCCCCTTCAGTCACGTGTCCAGGCTGTCCTGCGCTCCGGAGTCCGAGTCCTCCTGTCCACACCTTCCTCCCCACCTCCGCAACCAACAGCCAAATGTCTGTCTATGTCGGTGGCGGCGCACTTTTTCCGTTACATACTGTTGCTTTTCTTCAAGGCCTGACGGATGTCTGTCGTGTCCGCTCGACGTTTACCTCAGCGACAACATCTATGCAGACATACCGCCGCCGCTTGCCCCGCAGTGACTCTGGCATGGCTTCATCTTGCTTGCCGCGTACCCCTTAGCCTATTGCCAGATGGACTTCAGCATTGCCAATCCCAAGATGCTGCTCTATCTGGTCTTTACGAGGTCGTGCGTATGCACCTGTTGCACGGCATGTTGGTCGCGTAGCCACCTTTCGACCGCTCCTTTGGCAGCTGGCTCCACTTTGCCAGTACTCTACATGACGGTGTTGTAAATTCATGGCACCTCGCGCATTGTGAGTCACACGTTGCCAGGTTTCCAGTTCGAAACTGACCCCTCCGCTCTGCTGGCGGCATCTTCACTCGAGGATCCGGGCTCTCCATTATGGAGGCGCAAGGGCAGAATATTGATATCCAGCTCGCACACGCCTGGCGCAAAGCATCGACTCTCGCACTGTGGCTCAGCCGCGGGCGGCTCGCCTGACGACGTCTGGGGACCGCTCACGATCGCCGGCATACCCAGGATCGTCGCTGCAGTCGCGGATGCTGCGAAGTGCGCGGTCAGGGTCGGCTTCGACGTCATCAAATCCATACTGCGCACGGGTTCTTTCTGCACTCGTTCCTCAGTCCTGTGAGCACCAAGCGGACGGACGTTGGCACTCCAGGTAGTTGATGCGATCCACGCGAACATTCCGGTTGGCATACCTCTCGTCCTCCGGTTCGCTCCACGTTACCTTTCTTGACATGAGCCTTGTGCTAACTTGTGCTCTGGCAGCGTTTCTGCGATTGGCTGGCTGGAGCAGACTATACCTGACGAGCCATCCTGGTGCTTGGAGAATACCGTGCGTTCTACGGGCCTTCTTGCCACGCACGGCATCGATTTCCTGGATGTGCCGTCAGGCGGTGCCGATCCCATGCAGAAGATCGGACCGCAGGACGCGTACCAGGTGCCATTCTCCAACACTGTGAAGAAGGCTCACGCTGACAGGATTTTGGTTGGCACGGTGGGCGGCATCACGACGGGTACTCGCGTCCAGCAGATCCAGCAGTCGGGCCAGGCGGATGTCGCATTTGTGGGGCGCATGTTCCAGAAGAAGAACCCCAGGCTCGTTTGGAGCTTTGCGGAGGATCTGGGTGTCGAGATCTATAACGTGCGTAGTGCTGTCGGGGCTGTGAAGTACTCCTTGGTCACGTCCTTCACGGGAAGACAGCATTGTAAAAATGTAGTTATAGTTCGGATGTAGTTCACTATCAAATGTTGTAGCAGTAGTAATCCTAACAGTCACTGTCTGAAACTGAGCAACTGTCGCACAAGAACAGTGAAGAGGGTAGCGGGATGTGCCACCTGCGCACGGGCTTATGTAGTTTAGTTCATTACGCGCTGAATGGCCAGTGACGGAGGAGGAGCGGTCACAGACAGATGACCCACGGACAAAGGTCATTTACTACTTGCTTGTACCTCAGCCTTCGGGACCACCAATGACCTGCCGCGGAATTGTTGCGCGTAGGTCGGCAGAGCGTGGACCGCAAACACCCGTAATCCGTATACGTCCGTCGACGTCAAGCCCGCTCCTATCGACCGGATTGTCTGACTGCGAAGGTCTCGGCCGTGCGCAATTGGTGGCACGTCTCGACAGCGATGAATGCCATTGTAAGGGTACAGCAGTGGTAGGATACAAAACGGGATAGTAATACAACCAGCAGGAACCAGTATGATACAGATGCGATTTAAATAATGCGTGCTATACCGCAAAACTGATTAGCGACAGTGCTTCGATGTGCATGAATGCGCTCGACGACGTACCCAGCAAATGTCCACAACGTCTTCATGACGGATGACGGTTATCTGTTTGAACCAACGACAAACTGCGACATGAACCTCAACTCGCCCGCGTGCTCCGGCCCAGCGGCAGGCTGCCCAGCCCCATCGTGGACGTGGCCCTCCGCGTCAGCACGCGGAGTCACCGTGTCGGCGGACTCATCCTGCAACATCGCGAAGAATTCGTTCGACGTGTGCTTGTACATCTGGGGCCCCTGAGCAGAGGGAGATGCGTATGGGTGCACGCCGACTGCACCATCTGCGCGGGCGGGCGACGACGGTGAGCCGAATGACGACGACGAGTCGGAGCTGATGCGAGCGGTGTGGGTGGCGATGAAGGGGGGCTTCGAGGCCATATGTGGGTGTGGGTAGGGAATGGCATCGAAAGACGATCCCGAACTCGAAGTGAGACTGAGGCTCGAGGCGTTCGATGAGGGCGGTCTATACATGTACACAAAACGTTATCAGGAACAGAGGATAATAGGCGACAGCGAAAGGGACGGACCGAGAACCGCCGCCATTCTCCCACTGACCCCGCGGCGATGACAGAGGGAACTGGATGAACTGCTCGAACATTGCAGCGCCGGGGGTATTCGCATTGCCGTTTCGTACAGGCAGCGGCGTCGAAGTGGGAAGGCTGGACTTCCGGCTGCCCGGGAGGGAGCTGAGCGGCGAATACGCTGAGGATGAATCCGCGTTCCACAGTCGCTCGTACGGCTGATCTCCACTTTGCAGCGCAGGCACCTGGAAGGTCGGGGAACCAGAACGCGGGAAGGTGCCAAAGTCCTGCGAGTGCGGCCGGCGCCCGACGGCAACGGCCGCATCGCTGGGGCGACGGCTTGCTTGAGGCGAAGGCATATCGGCGGCTGAGGATATGGAGCGCATGCGGGTCTTCGGCGGGCCTCTGGTGCGGATGTCCCTGCTCACGGAGTAGTGGCAGATGAGGCCGCGCGCTGCACATCTCTCGCATACTGGGCGTGTGCCAGAGCACTGTCGAGGATGTCAGTTAGACTAAGGACAGCGAAACAGAGTGCAAATAACGTACCTTGGTCTTCCTATCGCGGCACTTGTCGCACGCTTGGATGGTGCGCTGGCGGGAGGGGGGCAAGCCATGGTTATCAGGGTGCCGAGCATCCGCTGGCACTGCGGGCTGCGGCACGAACGCGGTGTTGTTGTGTATGAGCGGGCTGGGATGCATGGGAACAGAGGGTCCCGGATGGAAGGGTATAAAGTTCAAGCCGGCGGGGCTGGGCCAACCCTGACCAGCGTCGGGAAGTCGTAGGCTGAAAGCGTTCCACGTAGGATTGATATAGCCGTTCGAGGTCTCGGTAAAGGGGATATGAGTCGGGGTGTGAGGCGGCATCTGTTGGGCGCACGGGGTTGGTGATGGGTGGGCGTCGAGAGGGTAGATAGGTTTAGACGACACTGAGTATCCTTCGCTGGTGATGTAAGTCGGATCCATGGCACCTGCAGGAAGGAGGGCTGGAGGTATCAGAAGGGTAAAGGTGGGTATGAAGGTCGAATATGCTTTGGAAGGCTTGCATATAAAGCCGACGAGCAAATACCCGAACACGGACTCAAGATGAGACTGCCCGGCTTTAAAAGGCCAATCTATGGTTCCCGCATTTCTAGAACGTCCAAGAGGGGCCAAGGACCGAGTGGAGATTGTGGCCGGCGGTCCGTATCTCGCTTTAGCGCGCTTATGACAGACTCCTCCTCGGGGTGGTCCCCCCTCCGGTCCACCGATCACGTTTGTATTGGACGAGCTATATCGTTATCGAAATTCAATAGCTCGCCATCTTATTTTGCTTGCGAGGTTGAAATGCTGTGGTCCAATTCCGTACCGTCGACATCAAAGAGTAGCAGCAAGCTACCGCCACACCACGCACGAAGAGACGTTGCACGACCCTATGGACATTTGAGGGGCATAAGTCGCGTAGGAAGCCGGAATGATGAGCCTCTTACCATATCTCATTCTGGGCCTCGACCGAGGATTTCCAAATTAGACACTTTGTGAGGAGGGCGTTTGGAACTCCGTGACCGTCAACTAGTTTCGGCGGATATTTCCTCGACCTGAAGGAATCTACCCATGCCAAAAGCCTCATACGCGCAATGCAGTTGCCGTGCCTATACACGTTGGTCCCAAACCCGGGCCCGAACGACTTGTCGGCGTCCCATTGGCCACCTCACTGTCGTGCCTTCCTGAGCCGTAGACACCGACAAACATCCAGACCCGTGCCCAGGCCCAGGCAAAGGCCGTGATTGTAGTTGTGGAGCATCGCGCGGAGCCGTGTATCTGTAAGCAAACTTTGAATTTAGTCGCAAACACAGGCAGAAAAGTTGGCATGAAAATTAAAGACAGGAATCTAGATATCGGGAGTAGCTGAGGAAGCAGTTCGTCGTGTACCTGGGCAGACTGGTGCTCGCGAAGGCCGAGCATCGGCTCAATTGAATTCATGGTCCTACTGTGGCTGCCTATTGGCTGCCTCCGACGGCGCCAATCCTCGACGCAGATTCCCTTGACGCAGCATTGCCCGGAGGGGCGAGGCGGGGCCTGGTCTTATCAACGATTCCAGGCGTAGTATGGCGCCGTACTACGTAACGCGGATACGGTCGTTCCGAAAAGGGACCTCCCCCGACTATTACTCCTCCTCCTCCAGACCGCCTCGCGTTTGGCACGATGACTCTAGTATGTGTGGGGTATCGAGAGGCACGCAACGTCACTGACGCCATGTATGCCACATGTCGACCTGCACAGCTGTGGTGTTTTGCCTCCTACGTTGCCAACTATTGGGTTTCGCCAGCGTTTCGTTCGCCGCCATCAGTAAAACAGTCGTGCGCGTTAAGCTCTAACGAGCTTGAGACGTCTTGGCTTGCTTGAGGCAGCTTGAAAGATTGTGTATCATCTGTACTTGCTATATTCAGACATCCTAATCCGGACATCTTTTCGGCACCCTTGCTAGTGCTTGAGAGTGCTCTCAAGTACTTCAACATAAAGCTGACACAATGATATATCATGTTCATTTAAATGAGGTACAAGAGAAATGACTTNATACANGCATGCGAGCNATATACATGCAGCGAGCAATATACATGCAGCGAGCAAGCTCACATGAGCACACAGGCGGGGCACGGGCACGGGCAGCAGAAACATGGCGCAGATGATGATGCGATGGCGGGGGCGCGAGAACGCAAGTACATGAACATGAAGGAATGGACAGTGACAAACGAATGAATGGCGTACCTCTTCGTCCTCTTCCCTTTCCTCCCTTCCCCTTTTTCCGTGTGCTCTGCACGAGGGCGGGGGCATGGCGCAATGGGTTTGAGAGGGACGGCGCAGGTACGAGGGAAGGTGCGGTGGAAGTGCACAGGCGCGAGCATGGGGGAACGGCGAGGGTGAGGGCGAAGGTAGAAGGGCCGGGTGCGAGAGTAGGAGGGTGTGGGTGCGCCAGCGCGAGGGAAACAGCGCGGTGCGAAGGCGACAACACGAGTAGGGCGCGGACGAGAGCGTCAGAACAGAGGCTGGAAGTCATTCAGAGGCTGCAGGGATGACGGCGCCGAAACGTGCACGGCGATTACAAACAGGGACTCTGCGAATGCAGCGTGCATCGTGACGACGACTTAATTTTGAAGGTTCTCGACGGTGAACAAGTCGAAGTTGCACTAGAGTTGGGCGCCGCCGTGGCGCCGGGAGTCGGAGTTATAACACCGGAGTAGTCCGAGCGACGAGTGTTGACATGTGCAACTTTCCACTGCTCGACACGGTGCGTACTTTTCTTCTACTGTCGTGTGCATATAGGCTAATTGAATCTGTTCCATGCTGTAGATTGGTCACACGGGCATTTACGATGCTGCAGTCCCGATATGCCCTCGACCTCGAGTAGTAGTTCGTGTAGGAAATATGTTTTAATCATGTACATTGACAACAGTACTGTACATACGATATCCATGACTAGACTGATTTAATCTATATTTCATTACAATCATAAGAAGAACCAGAGTATATTTTGCGAAGCTTGTGAATGAAATCCAAGACCTTTCAAGCTCTCTCGAGCCCTTCTAAGATTATGTGCTGGTCCCAAGCGGTAATTCCCGAATAGGAAGCACGTTTTGAGCGATCTTGCAAGAGCTCTCAAATACGTGAGGTCTTAGATGACGCTTGGGCTCTTGAGCCGCTTGCAAGGTCTCTCAACCACAAGACTGTTTTACTTATGCCTATACCCCTTCCGTAGCGAAGATTTGTTTTGTTGTATCCATTCTCATCCTGCCTGCTTCGTGCCAGTAGCAATGAGTTGGTCAATCAGTTGTACTGCGAACCTTCTGTCTCATGCCTTCATAATTTCGCCCGCGCTGCCTTATTGTCATGTTCCAAAAATAATGTCTTTGTTTCAGTTTCAACAACTGGTTGACCTTCGGTAGTGGTCAGGATTCAGGTATCCGTAGCACAGTAGCATACATGTACTTGTACTGTGCAGTACGGAAATCGGCTGTTCCTTAATGGGACCGCGCCGGAATATACCTACCTACCTACCTATCGCGTTTGGCCAGATTTACTTGTGCTCAGCCAAGACAAACGCCCGACTTCGAGGGTCCATGCCGGTGCGTCTTCCCAGACTCTCCTCTGTTATCCGGATCCGTTCTAGGGTACATTTTGCCAGACAGGCCGTGATGCTGGTTTGGTTACGAACAGCGTTCAGACTGAACCTCCATAATATCAAAACTGCGCGGTATTATGGTTTAGTAGCCCCTAAAGCATTTGTAGACTGTGCCCCGCGCTCGTAACATGCTCCGTACCGAACCGAGTGATAATGATACAGTTTCCATCCAATAGTGCACGAGTCCGAGTCGCAGATAGCCTGCGCTACTGTGCTGCGAGCTCTTGGTTGAACTCGCGGCCTATCAACATGCGCCGAATCTCCTGCGTGCCCGCACCGACGGTATAAAGGCGAGAATCGCGCAGAATTCTGCCCACGGGGTAATCTGCAGCGGGTGACAAAGTTATTCAGAGCTCCAAGCTGCCTGAGGGTGTGCACGATACCATTAATATAGCCATTTCCGCCCAGGCACTGCATGCTTTCGGAGGCCACTTCGACGGCCTTCTCGGTGGAGTAGAGGATCGCCCCTGCGCAGTCCTGGATATCGGCGGTGATAAGTGCCCGGACTGGATGCGAAAATATGGAAGCATCGGTAAGCAGGACTGACTCGTCGACTAATCTGGCCTTGATCGCATGCTCGTGCCACAGCATACACGTACGATCGGCTGGCGTTCAGTTTCGTATACATATCTGCAATCTTCCCTGCAGAGTGGTCCTGGCGTTCAGCATCTATTTTCCAGGAAGGAGGCGTGCTATTCACCTTGCATTAATTGGAAGGTCCCAACAGGCGCCCCGAACTGTTTCCGGTCGTGAACGTACTCGACGGCGTAGTCGAACGCAGCCTGCATCAAACTGTTATGCACAGTTGGTGATAAGCCTGGCTGCGACGCGTTTAAAGCCGCGGTACTTACCCCAGTGGACCACCGCTAAGGACGAGCCGCTCCAGATCCAGACCAGACATGAGCACCGCGGCACCTCCGCCGATTTTTCCAAGAACATTCTCTGGGAACAATCGAGGTCAGTGAATGCTTCGGAGCTTTGGGTTCGTGGGACTGAAATATACCAACCTTCTGGAACGAAGCAGTTTTCAAATACCAATTCACAGGTATCACTACCCCGCATTCCAAATTTATCGAGTTTCTGGTGGGTTGAGAAGCCCTCGAAGCCCTTCTCTACGATGAAAGTCGTGATGCCTTTCGACCCCTTCTCGGGAGATGTCTTCGCATACACCACCAATGTAGATGCGATCGGGCCGTTCGTGATCCTGCATGCTTATGAGTTTATCGGGACTACAGATCGCCTCAATCCAGAACACACCAGAACTTATTGCCATTGAGCAGATATCCGCCGTCGACTTTGTCCGCCTTCAGCTTCATACTGACAACGTCGCTCCCTGAGCCAGGTTCACTCATCGCCAAGCTTCCCACTTTCTTGCCCGAGACGAGGTCCGGGAGGTACTTGTCCTTCTGCGCGTCTGTGCCGTGCCGGTGGATCTGGTTCACGCAGAGATTGGAGTGCGCGCCGTAGGAGAGTGCGACGGAGCCCGAGGCACGCGAGAGCTCCTCCATGGCGAGGGTGTGCTCGAAGTAGCCCTGCTCGATCCCGCCGTACTTGGAAGATACAGTCACACCGAGCAGCCCCATGTCCCCGAGTTTCTCCCAGAGATCCTGATGCATGAATATCAACTTTCCGGAATGATGTCTGTCAACTGCGACGTGCGTACCATAGGGAAGTTGTTGGACTTGTCGATGTCGGCGGCTCGGGGAGCGACCTCGCGCTGCGCGAACTCGGACACGGCATTGCGAAACTAGGAGCATCGAGCGTCAAGCTGTGAGTTGATGCTGCTACGTTCGGTGTTGAGAAGCCAAAGAGACACGCACCTCTTGTTGCTCGGAAGTCAGGCCAGCGATGGCCGTGTTGTAGAACGAGCTTGCATGGCGCCGCTGCGACTGCGACGCGCTCGTCAACGGCGCGGTCCGGCCTTGGACGCGTCGGCCTGCGCAATGTAAAGCGACTCGTGCTGCGGACATTGGTGCCCAATACTTAGTGATGGTGAAGGATATGTACTGGTCAGGCTTGGTGAAGCTGAATGAAAGGCGAACCGGGGACGGATGGGAGTCCGCCATGATGGTTGCACAACGGTCCGGAGCTCGCCCCGCGCGGATCTTGTCAATAAACACGTAACTGGCGTACCGATCGCACTCGAACATACTGTACTAACGGCTGCATTCCAGCTCGCGCGATCGTGCGGGGAATCTGGGGTACATAGTAAGTAATATTTAAAAGGTATATCTTCTACACCACCAGCATGCTAAGTACAGATATACAGTCTTCCATGCCCACTTGGGATGTGACCCCCACTTGGGATGAATGACGATAGCTCTTGAACTGTTGATCGGCTGGCTTCAAAGTCTTGTCTCAGAGCATGGTATACTTCCCAGGCATACATGGTATAATTTTGGTAGAGCTCAGGCAAGCAAAATTATAGGAGCAGTCGGATGAATGCTATGTTCTAAGAAATCCGAATAATGTGGCAGCTGTAGCATCACTTCGACATACATTTTCTTCAGTATGAGTATACAGCATCAATAGAGAACATCTTAGTAGTCATGCTCTAACTTCTCATTGATGTACGTGTAGAACTACAGCATTGACGTCGAGGACGGCTTGTTCTCTGCATCCTGATACGAGAGATGGTCACTTAAATCACGTCACACCAACACGTTGCGTCACTGAAAACGCGCCTGGATTAGCTGGCCGGCTCATGCCGAGCGTGATAGATCGTCACGTCCCGAGAGGCCGTTTCGACGCGATAACGAAGGTTCACACTGATAACACACAATCTCTCTCAGTCCTCATTGAAATATGATTGAACTCGGGATCATAGGTGTACAAGTATGATATACGAGGTTGGCCTGTTCAGAATTTCTCATTGTGTCAACCTAGTTGTGCCCGAGGCCAAACAACATTTGGTCATCCCAAGTGGGCATGGAAGACTGTACGCATCACGATCGCTCGGGGGAAAACCAACAGAACGTCTCGATCCTGCGAATGTACATATGTGTAATCTGAAAATGTGGAGCCTTATGTTATCGCCCACGCATCAATGCACGTCTTCCTCGCATCCAATCCCACTTGGCTGTATACCTCGACAATCTGCTGGTCCAATTTCTCCCACTGACGCAGTTTCTTGACGCTCTTTACATCCAGGTCAATTACCTTCACTACCACCTGCTGCTCAGGGTTCGACGGCATTTTGATCATAACTGAGCAGTCTTTGAATGTCGCGGATAGCAGATATGCCTGAAGATAGTATGGGAAGTCCGCTGGGTCTGGGAAGGCGGTGTCGGAGGTGTCGGGAGAGGTGAAGGTATTAATGAAAGAGAACCATTCTGGGAAAGTTGGTTCAGGCTCATTGACGTCGGAGATACTGGAGGAACCACTTTGCTCGCGATCACTGACTACCGGAGGACGCATTGACCAGGCACGCTCGCGAAGCTCGGAGAATCCTTCGCGATCAAAGCTGTCCAATGTCCGTTGCAGAGCTCCAACTCTCTGCAAGAGCGACGTCCCGAGGGTGATAGGAAGTAGAGCGGCTGTGAATTTGTCTCTCAGTTCAGCTTGAGCGTGATGACCAGTGCCGAAAGTTTTCTGTGACCAGGTTTCGAGCTGCTCAATCTGTAGACATGTTCAGCCTGTGTCTAGAATAGACATGTATGCGCCTTACATCCATAGGTTTGAGCATTCTGCCACCTGAGAATATCCGCAGATTATTGATGGTACCTCCGCTCTCGTTCCAGGAGTCCCATAGTCCATGAATAGCACGTTTGACACGCTCCTCGGTGCCAGAGAACAGGTCCAGAGGGCAGTAGTTCGCCGCCGCCACTTCGCCCTTGCTCTGCCTCAGATGTGAGTGCATACATGTCCTACATGTCCGAGTCTTGATCGGCAGCGTTTCCGGAGAGAGATATGCCGGCGATGGCAGGAATCCCCACTTCGGCTGGGTAATCGAGGGCTGATCAGAGAAAGTAAAGTATCTGAGAGAGGAGCAATACCTTGATCTCCACTGACCAACCCTCGTTGCCAACAAGGTCTTCCACCTGGATGCCCTTCTTCCTGGTGACATCGATAGAATCTGCCTCTCGCCGTGCAGGAGGACGTGAGGGTTCGTGGTAAGCTGCAAAAGCTTCCATCCACGGCCGCTCCAGATCCGCCACTCGCAGTTCTATGAGGAACTGAGGAGGCATGAGCCGCGCGATAACGTCTCGCTGGAATTGGATCATTGGATCATCGGGTTCATTCTCTTCTGGATCGTCGGGATGGATGTCATTCTTCGTCTCGTGATTGGATGTTTTCCGTAGCCTGAGGGCAGTACCGTCAAACGCGGGATTAGGAGGCCCCTGGTATGAGAAGACGGCCGTGGCGCCTCCTTCGGAGACATACTTCCAGTCGGAAGGAGTAGTGGTCGATACTTTGGCAGCTCTCGACGCGTGGTGCTCGCGCGGCATGGCAGGCTGGTGGTGGGGGATCTAGAATTCCGCGAAAGCGAAGGATTCAAAGCGCAGCTCATTAGCGCCCATCCATCACGCTGCGTGTGGCGCGTCGTTTCAAAGCAAAAGTCAGGCCTGATGAACACACTGAGAAATGGTCCAGGATCATGAGCGTTGTTGGTGTTCTGAGAACAGGCCTGATACGCCGACAGGGGACAAAGGGTGCGCGGACACATGACCAAACAGATGATGGAGGAGACCCCTGGGCCTCCTGTCGCGCGTTCCTCGCGTATCAATCGGCGAAGGCGCAGGTTGCTCGCGTTTGATGGCGTTGTCGCGGGGCGAGGCGAGGACGGGTTTTTTTCATGGGAGTCTCACGCAGCCTGGCTGCCCCAGTGGGATAAGAGTGCTCGAAGGGCTTGAAG